>JBAMCF010000577.1:0-29980 GCA_037075285.1 Drosophila lutescens | reverse complement strand
GTCAAACAAACTGACTGAAAGGGATTCCTGTAATAAGGAAAACAACCTTCACGTTTGAGTTCCGTATAAAAACTGATTTTATTTCAAAAAGTCTTTGCTTACGTAACTAACATGACATTCTTATAATATACTTATCTATGGTCTACGCAGAGACCACACCTGTTTACCTGAGCGGGAGCCTTATCAACGGTCGCCCGCAAAACGACCCTTTCTGCAGTGTGAGAACTATTTTTATGGTTAGGCTCAACCCTTGTAGGGTTTGAGTTAAAGATCGTTATTTACGGCTCTAGATCAATTAACATATTGACATGTACCGAACTCGTAAAGTATTAGATTTATTATAAAAAGTGTTCTTCTTGAACACTGACCGATAGAGACCAACTTTTAGTTCTAGGAGATTTTAATATCCCGGGAACAGCGTGGTCAATAAATGAACAATCAAATGTCTTACATCCGCTAGCCCAACATGACTTTTATTGAAGGCTTGCTAGATATATCATTGTCTCAAGTTAACAATATTAATAATTCACTAGGTCGTTTATTGGACCTATGTTTCGTCTTAAATCCGGACCGCGTATTTTTTTCCAAGATAGCACTCAACCTGAAGATCCATATCATCCGACGTTTGAGGTTTCAATCAACACTGGTACTGTGTTAGAAGAAAAATCAGAGAAGTATTCTAAGCGACTACTTTGTTTTCGCAAGGCCGACTTTCGTAGGCTTAACTTTTATATATCTGGCTTTGATTGGTCCTATCTCTACTCATGCTATAATATGGATGATGCTATAGATATTTTTATTCAACAGTAAATTCGTTTTTTAATTCTTGTGTTCCGTTGTATTATCCGTCAGTCTCCACCAAACCACCTTGGTTCAGTAAAGAGCTGACACACCTTAGAAATGTAAAGCCCAGACTTTATAGGAAATATAAAGATACCGGTTCTCAATATATTTTTCTAGATACTTAAGCGCTCGGTATAGTTTTACCGAGCTTAACGCTCTGCGTTACAAGAATTTTTTGAACCGTTGTAAGATCCAATTCTCCCAGGATCCGAAACAGTTTTACAATTTTGTTAACACTTAGCGTAAATCCACAAATTATCCTTCCTCGCTATCTTTTGAAAACATGACAGCAACAACTGATCAGGACATAGCCGATCTACTTGCCCAGTTTTTTCAAACGACATATTCTCCTTCATCTTACTCTACACATCCTTATTTTTACACAGTATCCAAGTCGAATTTAATATTTTGTCCCACATTAAACGAAAGCGCCCTACTACTTGATCTCCAAAAAGTCAAGCCCGTATATTCACCTGGTCCCAATGGAATTCCCGGCTGCGTGCTGAGATATTGCGCAAGGGCCTTTGTAAGCCCCTTCTCAAATTGTTTAGCTTATCTTTAGAAACCTCACAATCAGTACTCGTATACTGATGATGTGAAATTATGCCTGCAGTACAAAGATACTTCTAGCCAGTCTGACTTACAATCCGATTTAAATAGCTTTTAAGCATGGTGCTCTGACAATTCAAATGGCTCCAAGTGTAAGGTAATGTCTTTTTGCCGTGTTACTCCTCAATACGCGTTTTATACGCTGAGTGAGGGCTCTCTGGACAGAATAGATCTAGTGACTGATCTTGGTGTTCTTTTGGACCCAAGACTAAAGTTTACAGATCACATTTCATCCATGGTAAATAAATCTATCAAATAAATCGCTCGTCCGGCCGAAACTTGAGTACGGATCACCCGTCTGGAATTCATATTGACCGTATCGAGTCTGTACAAAAGAACTTTTTACTTTTTGCCTTAAGGCGCCTAAGCTGGGATGCAAACAGCATTTTACCTTCTTATTCTAGTAGATTACTCCTAATTAACTTACCCTCTCTAACCAACCGTATAACGATGCTTGGAACGGTTTATATTGATAACCTTCTTCGAGGTGAAATTGATAGCCCCGACTTGGTTGGCCGACTTAACTTTTTTGTTCCATTCTCTTAATTTTAAATCACTGTAGATCTAACTATGACGTGCATGAACTTTTCAGAGTACTATGCTCTGACTATAATATAGTTTATCCTATTATATCAAATTCTGACTCTCTGCCTCTCCTAAAACGATTAATATTAAATTTCCTAGCACAGAATTAGATCCTACTTTTTTTTTCCTCGAACTTTATTTGTATTTTCTACATCGCGTCTATCATCTCGCGAATCGTACCGTACTTTGGCACATTAAAAATGCCAATGTTATTTGCTTATATATGAAACTTTATTTATATTGTCAAACGAAATAAAAGCGTGGCCGGCAAATTACTCGGCTGTCGAACGAGAGAGAGTTAGCGATGGTCTTCCTATAACCTACTGCTAACTCGTTGGTTTTCCGATAGCTTAGTTTGGCAAATGTTCGCTAGAGGGATAATGTGGAGCGCCACAGTACTCCCCCTCCAGTGAGGACGTCACGATTGGATTCTGCTGTCTCGAATAAGTGCGCACCACTCTTGCATTTGCTGAATCCATGGTGCGATCGTCAATAACTATGTGTGCTGGTTTCAGTCGATCCACAGATACAGCCGTCTCTTTGTTGTTAACTTTCAAAATAAATACATTATCCGTGTGTCGTCTTAAAACTTCATATGGACCGGTATAAGGCGCTTCCAAAGGTTGTTTTACTGCATCTGTACGGATGAAAACATGCGAGCACTGATCAATCCCTTTTAGTCTAAACAGCTTCTTTTTAATATGATAATTTCTGCGGCGGATGACTTTATATCTTCCTTGAAACACGTGCGTAATCCGAGGAGCGCAGACGGAAGTACTTTGGTCCACGGAATACCAGTGCTGCACATCAATGCTGACTTGAAAGATCGATGCCATCTTTCTACAAGTCCATTGGATTGAGGATGATAGGCTGTAGTATGAATATGTTGACTTCCGAGAAACTTGGCGAGTTCCTTAAACAGCGCAGCCTCAAACTGGGTTCCCTGATCAGTGGTAATCGTCTTTGGGGCGCCAAATCGTGCAATCCAGTGGGTCCAAAAGGCGGTGGCAATCGTTTCTGCGGTAATGTTGGTTAATGGTATAGCTTCAGGCCAACGTGAGAAGCGATCGATCATTATGAGACAATAGCGGAAATTCTGATATGATGGCATTATTACTATGTCCAGATGAACATGATCGAACCTTCCGCTTGGAACGTGTATCTTTTCAGGAATCAGGTGGTTGTGCTTGCTGATTTTGGAACGTTGACAAGCTATACAGTTTCTGCACCAGGTAGTCACATCCTTATTCATGTGAGGCCAGACGAATTTTTGACGAATTTGCTGCGATGTTGCTCTGCCGCTTGGATGTGATAAGTTGTGAATGTAGGCAAATACTTGTTCATGAAGAGCCCGAGGAATGTAAGGCCGCGTTCGACCCGTTGATATGTCACAGTATATCCAAACATTGTTGTCAAAACTAGTCCTCTGCAGCCTTAATGAGGTGTTTCCTTGAAGCAGTCCTGCCAACTCCTGGTCTGACGCCTGCGACTCCTCTATCTCAGCTGTAGTCACAGATACCGGCATTGAGATAGCCCACAACCTCGAAAGAGCATCTGCTACTGCATTGTCAGCGCCCTTTAGATGAACAATGGTTGTAGAAAATTGGGATATAAAGCTGAGATGGCGAATTTGTCGAGGTGATGCTTTTTCCGGACGCTGTTTGAAGGCATAAATGAGGGGCTTGTGATCCGTCTTAATTACAAAATTACGCGCTTCGATCAAATGCTTAAAATATTTCACAGCTTCGTAAATGGCCAATAATTCCCTGTCATAGGTGCTGTAGTTTTTCTCTGTAGAACTTAACTTTTTCTAGAAGAATCCCAGCGGCTCCTATTGCCATGTCAGAAGCATCACACACCAATGCAAGTGCAGATCCTGGCGAAGGAAAAGAAATGACTGCAGCTTCGGCCACACTCTTTTTGCATTCTTCGAAGGACGAAATAAGTTCAGGAGTCCATATGATTTTGCGGTGATCATTTTTCCTTACATTTTTTAGTAGCTCTGATAAAGGTGCTTGTATATGCGAGGAATGCGGAATGCATCGGCGATAATAATTAACGATGCCCAAGAACCTTCCGAGCTGGTTGATAGTGTCTGGGCGAGGGTGGTTCTGAATGGCGTCAACGCGATCCCTTGGTGGTTTAATCCCATCACTATTAATGACATAGCTGAGAAAACGTACCTCTGATTGAGCTAGCTGACATTTGTCCACGTTGACGCAAAGTCCATGTTTCTGAAGAATTTGAAGAACATTGCGAAGATGGTCTTCGTGCTGATTTACGGAATCTGACATGATCAAAATGTCATCGATGTAACAATATATATAGTCAATGCCCCGAAAAATGTTATCCATAAATCTTTGAAATGTTTGTGTGGCGTTCCTCAAACCGAAAGGCATGTAAAGAAATTCGAAGAGACCAAATGGTGTGCATATAGCGGTCTTCGGAATGTCGGGCTCTGCCATGGGAATCTGGTAATAGGCTTTTACCAAATCTAAAGTGGTAAATATTCTTTTTCCATGCAGTTGCTCGGTGAAATCTTGCAGGTTAGCTATCGGATATCGGTCTGGTATTGTGGCTGCGTTCAGTTTCCGGTAATCGCCACATGCACGCCAGCCCCCGTCTTTCTTGGCTACCATATGAAGTGGGCTGGACCAAGGGCTATTGGAAGGGCGACAAATTCCATTCTTTAATAAAAATTTTACCTCTGCCTTAGCAGCGGCGAGTTTTTCCCCAGCGAGTCGTCTAGGTCGATCGGCGATAGGGCTACCATTGATTTCAATGAAATGTTGAACTTCATGTAATGGAGCTCCGTTAGTACTTGGTTTTGTCGCGGTGACAAATTCTTGGATCAATCGCTGGATATGGAGCGGGCCTTGCACGGTTGAGACAGTAACTTCATTTGACACATCTAGGAATGTGGTTGTTCTAAGACCCGTTATCGAGTCGACCAAACTTTTGTGTTTCAAGTCGATTAATTGAAAAAATGAAATTGAAAATTGGTCAGGAAATCGGCACCAATTATTGCAGTTGGAACGTCGGCTATGATGAAATTCCAAGTGAAGCTGCTTTGAAGGTCTAAAGCAAGTGTTTTAACTATATTACCGTATGTCCTGATCATGGTTTGGTTGGCTGCAAACAATAGCAAATTGCTTGGCTTGATCTTCTGTTTCACCAGTGAGCAAGGTAAAACAGAGACCACTGACCCAGAGTCTATAAGGTAACGAATTCCTGATTTCTTATCGCGAATGTATAGTCGGTGATCTAATAGTTGGATTGGAGTATTTTGAAATTCGCTGGTGATGTCGTGGCTGTCGTCAACCAGCGTATTTGGCGACAGTCGAGTTAGTTTAAAGTCTGGTTGTACGAGCAAGGGTTCCTGCACTTTCTGGCGTTGGTACCAAAACGTTGATGATAGTAGCATAATTCAGAGTTGGACTCTGTCATACCTTGGATGTTTCCAGGACTACGCGATGTGCCAGACGATCGGTTCGATGGTGGTTTCTTTAAGCGCTTAACTTCGTCTTGTAAAGAATTTACTTGTTGTGACAAGGAACGTATAGAATTAGCCATATCTTTGAGGGTTCCACCCTGCTCGAGGGCGTTTACAGAGTTGTCCATCGGCGGAGCACTGTCAGATGCGATCGACAATGTTGAAGTTGGCGTCATCGTCGCCTCGAGCATTTTGTCAGCCACTTTCGCCAGTTTGTCCAGATCAGATTCCTCCCAAACGGTTAAGGTTGGCCGAATAGACTGTGGCATTTCTGCGAGAAAAAGTGTGTGAATAATATTTTCGTTACCGGGCTCCGGGGCAAGACGTCGCATGTGTGTTAAAATCTCGGATGGCTTAAGACCTGCAGTCTCGCCTCCACGCAGAAGGCGATTGAGCTTTGATTGGGGCGTCTCAGAAAATTTGTCTAGCAGCCGCGTCTTGAGAGCTTGGTATTTGTTGGTCACCGGCGGACGTGTTACCAAATCCTCTACAGACAGAATAACATCTTCATCTAAATTGACTGTTATCAAATCAAACCTATCCGCATCATCGGTAATGTTATAAAGCCGGAACGAGCGCTCGACTTGTGCAAACCATAGCTGGGGATTATTGCGTGCGAAATTCGGTAACTTAATCGAGACACGCTGAGTGGGAACATGTAATGCCGGCTGTTGCTGCTGGATCTGAGAAGAATTTGTTCGCAAAACCTCCAGTTGCTGTTGAAGCTCTCGAATTTGAGCAGTGAAATCGACGTTTCCTCCTTCATCCATTGCGTCGTCGTTAGCGCTCTCGTTGTCAGTAAAAATAAGTCTTCTCGGAACCAGCGATCGCAAATTGTAGCGCGACTCTGGCATTAATCGGGTGTAATGGCTTTAAGAAGTTCTGGATGGTGTTGGTGCGGAAGTCATTTGATGTTCAAGCGTCGGGGTCACCACTTTGTCACATTAAAAATGCCAATGTTATTTGCTTATATATGAAACTTTATTTATATTGTCAAACGAAATAAAAGCGTGGCCGGCAAATTACTCGGCTGTCGAACGAGAGAGAGTTAGCGATGGTCTTCCTATAACCTACTGCTAACTCGTTGGTTTTCCGATAGCTTAGTTTGGCAAATGTTCGCTAGAGGGATAATGTGGAGCGCCACAGTACGATACACGGCAGCGCCCTCTGTCGGTTGGGTGGGAGGTGTGGCCGCGGGATTCCGCGTAAGAAAAAAAAAGGTCCGTTCATTATTGTCCATTCCGATAGTAATTTGAGTTTAGCGGTCATTAAAGATGATAGCGACATCATCTGGGTAAATCACTATTTTACAGCTGACAGAGTAATTTCTCGATGTTGACTCGGTTGACTTACCATTGGTGTAGGCGTGTTGCGTCTCTGCTATTGTGTGTGTACCCTGCAGTTCCATTCAGCGCCTTTTTGGCAGGGAATCACTGCTAAAAATTAAGCACTAAGCGCTCAATCACTACTGAATTTGTATGAAAAATAGCGATGATTTTAACATGGGCATGTCCTACGGGCTCATCACTGCCAGAAACTAGCGTTTTTTTAGCGCTGATTTACTGCTATTTCAGCACCTTAATTTCGTAAAGAGAGAGGCTGAGAGAGAGGGGGTTGGTGAGAGAGTCGATTATGCCGAGGCTCTGCCGGCGTCGCAGTCGACTTAGTGCAATTTAGCGCTCGGTCTAAATTGGGGAACTGCAGGGTAGGCCTATCGGGCTTTCAAAACTCTTTAACAGGAATGATGTCAGACTTATTGGTCTGGAATAATTTGCTGTGGTATGGGTGGCCTTCCCTGCCTTGCGAATGAATTTGCTGTGGTATGGGTGGCCTTCCCTGCCTTGCGAATGAAAACCACCTTTGTTTTCCGCCATGCGATCGGTAGCTCCCCTCTTCTCCGGCGTTTCTATCTGGAGGATTACCTATTTGAAGGCTCCCTGGGAAGTGAGTGACTAGGAATAGGTTCAAGGCCTCCTCTCTAGAGTCTGACCATGATCCATCTGCCTTTTAAAGATAGCCCTAGGGCGCGGCTGTCTTAGACAGTATTTTCCTGAGCCTTGCAGCATTAGTAGTTATACCCGTTACTCGTAGAGTAAAAGGCTATATAGTAGTGTTGGGTTGTTCATGAGTGAGTGAACAAAAAAGAGTCGCTCACCTCAGTGAGTGAGTGAACAAGTTCACAACTATTGATCACTGCTCACTCACTTGTTCAGTTGCTCACTTGCTCACTTACTCACTTGCTCACTCACATGTTCAGTTGCTCACTTGCTGACTCGCTCACACTTGTTCAGTTGTTTACTTGCTCACTAACTCCGTTCAGTTCAGTTCTATTCTCATTTATAAGTCCACAAGTTCGAAGCACGATCATGATTTTTTTTACTAGTTCTTTTTCCCACTGCAGGGAACAGTGGTTCAATGGTTCTTCTGCTTCGCTCTCTAATTTTGTTTTTTCCCTGGTTCACTTCAATAGTGGCAACCTTGCTTACTTATAATTGTGTGGCAACTCGAAATTGTAGCTTCCCAACGTTTGCAAAAATATGTCGCTGAAAAGTTTTAGTTTAGTTAAGTTTTAGTGCCTTCATATGAAAGAAGAAGTGCCTTGTTTTCGAAATAAAATATGATCTCAAAAAGATCACCTGAATTTTTTTTTTAGTGACACTAACCTAAATTTTGACTAACTAACTGTATTTATTTAAAAAAGTAAAAAATTAGTAAGCAACTGAAGAATTTACAATTTGCAAATTTGAACAAGTGAGTAACTGAACATGTGAGCAACTGAACAAGTGAGTTACTCACTGAACAACTGAGTTACTCACTGAACAACTGAGTTACTCACTGAACAAGTGAGTGAGCCAAGTTAGTGAGTTGATTCATTCACTTAAAAGTGAGCAACTGATCTTGTTCACTAAGGTGAACAGTGTTTACCCAACACTACTATATAGTATTCGTGCAAAAGTATGGAACAGCTAGAAGGAAGCATGTCCGACCCTATAAAGTATATATATGTAGAGTTGGTATTATAATAGGATAGTTTATTAGGATTAATATAATGCTGAGATAATAAAGTAGGGGTGTTTACAGTGTTTGAATAAGTGAATAATGCGACCGCTTCCGACGACTTCTGACTCTGACAACCTCCTTCCCCTTTCTCCGCTCATTCTCTCGCTTCTTTCTTGGATCGCAAAATGTCATTCACAACGAGCCAAATGTGTACTCGCTGCCCAGCTCTTCCGCACCACCTTACACTCGGCCCTCCTGCTCATCTTCATCTGACCCAAATTCGTCGTCGTTATCTTCTATGAACCTCCATAGCTTCATGTTGTCGCAGCTGGTGCTTGTAGTATTGGGTCCTTCCACTTCCGCTGCTTTGCGGACGTTGTACCGTCCGTTTCGATTAATCTGGACGACCTCGTATGGTTCTAAATATGGACTCGCTAACTTTCTTCCTGCTACAAATTGTGTCCTTTTGATCGCAACTAAATCATCTAACTTGTAGATGTGAGCGTGCTTGCGTCGCTTGTCATAGTTGCGTTTGTATACTTCTTGAGCTGCTTCAATATTCTTTCTGGCTTCTTCTCGCATTTGGTTTCGTTGGGAAACAAACTCTTCGGTTAAAATCTCCTGCAAAATCTCCTCCTCTGCCTGGGTGTACATTTTCGTGCCAAACAACATCTCAAAGGGTGAAAGCTTTGTTGAGCTGTTCATTTGTGAGTTTATAGCCTTTTGCACCTGAGGTAAATATTTAAACCACTTGCTTGGTTGTTCTGTAGAGAATTTGGCGATGATTGCAAGGATCGATCGGTTAACTCGCTCGACTTGGCCATTTCCACGAGCAACTCCAGTAGTTGAGCAGACGTGATCGATTTTGTTGATGTTTAGCCACTCTTCAAATGCGCCTGACTTAAAGGCTGCTCCTCGATCGCTGACAACTCGTTTTGGAAATCCAAAAACATTGGACCATTTGGTGAATCTCTTGATGACTTCTTCACTCCCTGTAGTTTTGGTGGGGTAAAGCCAAACAAATTTGGCGAAGCCATCCACAAATGCCAATATGTATTTGTAATGCTTCGACGTGGCGTCCATCGGCCCCAAGTGGTCCACGTTTAGTGTATGCAGCGGAGTGTCTCCTTTAGCTATGCAGTGTAAGAGCCCTTCTTGTTTGGCCAACTTTTTACTGTAAATAATACACTTAATACAGTTGGCAATAAAATTCATTACCTTCCGCTCTAAATGAGGGATCCAAAACTGCTGCTTTACGCAATGAACAGTCTTCTGTACTGCAAAGTGGCCGACTTCGTGTGACTCTCGAATGACTTCTTTCTCCATGGACTTTGGCACAACTATAAGGTCATTGCCTTCGACGGTTTTGTGGAGCATATCTCTTTTCATTTGAAAGTTTTGGTACGAACGATCCTGGAGAATAACTGAAATCGCTCGTATGTAGTCATCATTTTGCTGTGCTATCTTAATGCGTGATGCTACTTCTGCTGCGACGATCCAAACCGACTGTGGATGTCGGCTCATGAAATCCTGAAGATGCATCACATAGACTTCGCGCGGAATATCGTATTTTTCTAGTGGTGTCCTTAAACGCTGAACAATCCATGACAAGTTTAAAATGAATGCCCATGAGATAGTGTCGAAATTTCCTGAGTGCCAAATAAATCGCTTTCGCCTCGAGGATGTAGCTGTGTCATTCGGCCTCTGAAGTGGATGTCTTTCTACTCCAGAAGTAAACAGGGTGAAATTGGCCATCAAACATCTGAAGTAAAACTGCCCCAAAACCATCCTTGCAGGCATCCGTGTGTAGCTCGGTGTGTGCTGTTCTGCAGTATATGTGTAGTACTGGTTCGCAGGTTAAAATCTTTTTGAGCTCCTGAAGCGACTGCAACTCTGCACTTCCTATTTTGAACTCCACATCCTTTCTTAGAAGATTGGTCAGCGGTCGGGCAATATTTGCATAGCCTGGAATAAATTTTCTAAAGAAACCGGTTAGTCCAAGAAATGACTGCACCTCTCGAATATTTTTGGGAGTTTTGAATCTGTTTACTGCTGATGTTTTATGCGGGATTGCATAAAGCTACACTTCTTCCATTTGATCTTTAAACCTAACTCCATTGCTGTCTCCAGTACGCGCCTTGTTTTGTTCATGCATTCTTCAGCTGTGGATGCATATACAATAATATCATCCATGTATAACTGCATAACGTCATTGTTGATAAGGTCTTGGAATATTTGATTGAGAAATCTAATAAATGCAGCTGGTGATAAGGTCTTGGAATATTTGATTGAGAAATCTAATAAATGCAGCTGGTGAATTCTTGAAACCAAAAGGAGTTTTATTAAACTCAAAAAGCCCTTCTTTTGTAACGAAGGCAGTTAACGGCTTGCTTGACTCGTCCACTGGAACGTGAAAAAAACCGTTTTCCAGATCGAGCGTTGAGAAAAATGTGGCTGCTTGTAACTTTTCCAATACTTCTTCCATCAATGGCACTGGGAAACGATCAGCCAAAACCATGTGGTTCAGTTGTCTGTAGTCAATACAGACTCGTAGAGTACCATCCTTCTTCTTGACTAATACTACTCTACTGGCGACGTTTAATGCTGACTTACGTATTATGCCTTGGGCCAACCATTCATCAACTTGCTTTTTGACCGCCTCTGCTTCAATCACGGACAACCGAGATGGAGACTGATGAAATGGTTTTATTATGCCATCGGGAGTGATGCTTAGTTTGACTGGACATTGTTTTGGAATCTCTGGTAGTGTTTGCTGAACTTCTTTAATTAATTTATTCACTGACTCTTCATACCTGGGAGAAACAGTAAAAAGGTTAGACTCTTCTACGATATTGTACACATCGGCACCCAGCACATCAAGTTCCTTTGGTTCATCCCTCAAGCCCGTCAGCTTGAAGCCATTGTCGTCGCAGCAAAATGTAAACTTTATGGTAAAATCGTGTCCTAGCAAAGCACCACAATCGATCACGTTGTTAGGCACAACCAAAAACTTTTGTTGTGTGAACAACTGGTCGGCAAGAACATCAGCCGTGAAAAATCCAATCGGTTTTGTTTTTTCCTGACCCAGACCACTCAACAAAGATACGCTTTTGTAAATGTCAATGTTCTTTATCTTTTCAGCAATATTCATTGTTACAAGCGACACGTCCGATCCAGTATAAATTAAGCACTCTATATCCACGCCATTAACAGAGATTACTTTATTGCGGCTTTCATCAAAAACCTTGCGAACATTTGAGGTCACGAATGGGCAGTCTCGAGCCATATGACCATTCTCGTTACATTTCAAGCACTTCGTTGGAGACTGGCAATCTTTGATTTTATGTTCAGCAGAACCACACTTGAAACAAAATTCCTTCCTTTTCTGTTCTTTTGGTGATCCATTGCTTCTATTCCAAGAATTACGAGACTTATCGTCCAGTTGGTCTATGATTTCATACTGCTCTCTTAAGGACTTAAACGTCTTGCACGAGTAAAGAATAGCCTTGTACTCGTTCTTTACATCAACTAGTCCGTTTACGATGTAACGAAGAATGGCTGCTTCCTCCACATTTCCTGCTGCTGCAATATGCCGAAGTTGTAGCATATACACTCAAAATAAATTTTACCCTAAATTTTAGAAAATCGCCATTAAAAATTCTTTTTTCTAAATACAAGAAAGTTATTTCTAAATCTAAGGAAATTTTTCTAAAATCAAGAAAGTTTTTCTTAAATCAAGGAAGTTTTTCTGAAATGTAGAAAATGGTTACCATGAACTAAAATCACCCTCAAAACTAGAAAAAATGCCCTTAGAATTAGAAATAATTTTCTGAAAAATAAAAAGGCAAACGAAAATCATAAAATATTTTGGCAACACCTTTTCTAAAAGTGAGTGCCCTAACCCTAAAATTAAGCTAACCCTAAATAATAGAAATGTTTTCTAAAAAGTAGAAAGTTTTTCTAAAAAATAGAAATATTTGTTTTCGCATGCTCTGGCACACCAAAATATTCAATGCCAGAACTTGTCAGCTGCGGCTGTACTCGTAGCGCAGACATTTAAAGCGCTTGGTTAGAACTCGAATCGACGCTGGTTCGAGACCCAGAGCCCACTTTTTTAACCTTTTTGTATTCTTTTTTTTTTTTTATTCTGTTTTTTACTCTTTTATTTATTTTTATTCCTTTTTTTTAAATTCTTTTTTTTAATTCCTTTTTTTGGTAATACTATACATTAGCGGGCTCACCCCCGAAATTCGCGAAAAAATTATCCTCGATGGACCGCGATTTCTTAAGAATTTACGTGCAAAAAGAACTTGGCGGTCGGCCATGGTTCTCTTGTAATTGAATATCAAAGTTCCCGGTTTTGCTATAAAAAACAAGGGTGCTTTTCTCATATTTTCAATCAAAGTAATTACGTTTTAATGAGTTCCTATAAAATTAATTAATTGTTTAAATGAGTTCCTATAAAATTATTTAATTGCGTAAATGAGTTCCTACAAAAAAATGTAGAATTTTGTCAAATTTTTTTAATTGTATTTTTTGTCTAATGAAAAAACGTATGCAAATAATCATGTTATGAGTGGAGCGTGGTCTATAAAGGACATGATTGTTATCACAATGCTGTATCGAGATTTTAGTGACGGCCAGGATCGATCATAGCCATCCAAGGTCCCCCACCAAATAAAACTCAAACAATTTGTATCTTTATATTTATTTAAATAGTTTCAATGAACACTTTTCCGCACCACCATTGAGGTAAAGTTCCAGGCGCGTTCTTTTATAGTGGTGTCCCCCTTAGGCCTAATCCACGCTTCAGATCCGAATATAACAAAGAGTGTCCTAATTAACAGCTGAGTTGTTATCGAAGGTGTCCTAAAAATATATATGCGAAATTTTATGATGTATGTTAAATATGAAATTAAAACATCGTGCAAATCGCGGCGATTTTTTTTTAATTTCATGCCAAATTTTACTTGTGACTCGTTGCATTTTTTTTTTAATTTGTACTTGCACGATGTTTTAATTTCATATTTAACATACATCACATGACTTGCTCTTCGGGTTGTACATATCCGCCATGGCTGCAAAAAAGAAATGAAGCTGCACGGTGTGCGGTTTGTGCTTCTTTAAAAAAGCGAAGCGCGCCAAATAACCTTCATAATTATCATTGTTCCACCGTCTTTGACCACTTTGCATGGGCTAAGGCAGGTTGGACTTTCGCGCTTGTCCAAAACAACTCCGTGATCTTGTAAAAAGCGGAAATGAGCTTTCTCATCCATACCGAGAAACTCTCCAAACGTTACAGAGCAGGTCTGGCACGTCATGTTGAACAATATGAATCAATAAACACAAATTTTTGATACAAATTTGAATATTACGGAAACTTGAAAGACAACTCGATTTTTATAGCAAGTATGAGAAAAGCACCCTTGTTTTTTATAGCAAAACCGGGAACTTTGAAATTCAATTACAAGAGAACCATGGCCGACCGCCAAGTTCTTTTTGCACGTAAATTCTTAAGAAATCGCGGTCCATCGAGGATAGTTTTTTCGCGAATTTCGGGGGTGAGCCCGCTAATGTATAGTATTACCCTTTTTTTTTATTCCTTTATTTTTATTCCTTTTTTTATTTATGGCAAGCGGTAAACCGAAAATAATTAGGTTTATATTCAGCTATTTACTATTTTACTATATACTACACTTAATATAAAGTGCGTTAGCATATGTACATAATTATATATGTATGACAATAAGTAAAACGCGAAGGTCATAATTATGCAAGTAGAATTCAAATGTGTTGTCCGCTTCACCCTTTACATACAATGCTCGGTTTGACACATCAAATTTAAGTGCTACAATGGCCCAGTATGTAGGCCGTTCGCTCCTCGCGCGGGAGACCTGGGTTCGATTCTCACCGACGGACAAGTAAAAATGTAAGTTTTTTTCATGAAGATAAAATATTAACTAATCACAATTTTCTAAATTCCCCACCCCCGCAGCTCCACAGACCATATTTACAACGACATTTGGCTTTGGTTAAATAAGAAATTCGGGCGCAAATATATAATTATTATATCCTTAACATTCATAAGATACAAGACACACCAGACATATGTGTATGTATGTACATAAGAGTATATAACAACAAAAGCGTATATACAAAAAAAAAACATGATTGAACATGTTTTATTTTTTGTTTTAAATTTCTATTTTTTAGTACAATTTTCTACTTTTAAGAAATTTGTACCCCTAAATGTAGTAAAATTACCCTAAAATTTAGAAAATATACCCAAAAAAAAAAAATAAAAAATATAGGAAAATTTTACCCTAAAATTTAGGGCGAGCTTGTCTTGAAGACAAAAATAGGGCGATTTCCTTGACTTTAGGGTTAATTTTATTTTGAGTATACTCGTGAAATGTTTCGCTCTTGCTTTTCTTTCTGATTTGCAGCTGGCGATGAACATCTGCACTGTTGAGACTGCTTGCAAATTACTTTACAGTACACTTTTCATTTCGTTGTAGTCGTTCACACACACCGACTGCAAAAACAATTTGGCAGTGCCTACCATCTTGCCTCTCGCTTGGACATACATCTGTTTGGGTGTAAGCTCAAACGCTTCTGCGTTTTGCTCGAAAGTTTCAAACCACTGATTAACAGCTTGACCGTCAAAATCGTTCACCACTTTCTCGAAATTATCAATTTGCAGCTTCTCGAGTGTACTGGACTTTTCATCAATTTGGATTTTTAAAGACAGCAACTGCAATATATTGTCCATTGTTTTTTTTTAATTTCGTCGAGTTCCATTCTCCTGTCTTCTGCGTCTTCTATTGTCTCGTTCTGCAACTCCTCTATTTTATTTTGCACCTCCTCTATTTTATTGGTATTCTTTTTTGCAGGTGTTCGTCGCGTCATTTATGAATGTATTTGTGTGTCCATATAAGAAATATTGTCGTTATTGAAGAACTTTGATGCACCGTTTGTTTTTTCGATTTAACAAATTTCACAACGCGACTACTTTTTAGCTTTAGTTATCTCAGACCCGGATCGAGCCCCCAAATGTAGAGTTGTTATTATAATAGGATAGTTTATTAGGATTAATATAATGCTGAGATAATAAAGTAGGGGTGTTTACAGTGTTTGAATAAGTAACAACCGAATACAAGTTTAGACGACTTTAATTAGCAACTGTAGCAACTGACCGCTTCCGACGACTTCTGACTCTGACAGCCTCCTTCCCCTTTCTCCGCTCATTTTCTCGCTGCTTTCTTGGATCGCAAAATGTCATTCACAACGAGCCAAATGTGTACTCGCTGCCCAGCTCTGCCTCACCACCTTACATATATTCTTGATCAGGGTCACTAGCCGAGTCGATCTAGCCATGTCTGTCTGTCCGTTTGTCTGTCCGTCTGGATGAACGCTGAGATCTCGGAAACTACAAAAGCTAGAAAGTTCGGATTACCCACACATTCTTGGACATACACACACATACGCAGCGCAAGTTTATTTCAGCCGAGCGCCACGCCCCCCTAACGCCCACAATCGCCATAAACGATTTTAAAAGGTGTCTGGTGCACACATCTTTATAGATTTCGGAAAAGTAAAATGCAGTTTTAATGTATTTATCAATACCTTTCGAAATGTAGAATACATTTTTCAAATCGGACCATTCGTTAAAAAGTTATGCGCGATCAAAGTTTCTATCTCCATCTCCCTCGCACTCCCTTTAGCTGAGTAACGGGTATCTGATAGTCGGGGCACCCGAGTATAGCGTTCTCTCTTGTTTTTTCTATATCTGGGCAGAAGGCGGCCTGTCATGCAGTTCGCTTCGCCCTTCTAATGGCCTTCTTGGAAGAGCATAATTCCCGTTGATGCTTTGCCAGCTAGTGTCCTTGTTTCCCGCTTTTGCTCTGTTGAACAGGTCTCTAAATTTGGTTCTGAGGATTCATAATTGTTGAGTCCACCAGGGGGGTTTTTTCTTCCCTTTTGGAGTTCCTTTGGGCATGCATACTGTATTATCTATCTCCTATGGGCCTGTAATATTTTCTGGCTGTATTTTTAAAGGAGCAATTTATGCCATCGTTCTTGCATTTTTTCCAACTATTTAAACTTCGACTAAGTGTAGCTTCTAAACTAATGACTGAAACTCAATAAGAAAGTTGAAGAACATTCTATTACCTGTAAAATGCGTATTTTATGGCCAAAATCGGTTTATCAGCACTCGATTTAGAAAATAAAAAAGTGTCAAAAACGCTTTTTACACTTTAAAAAAATGGTACCATACAAAAAATTGTAAGTGCACTTTTCTTAATCAGGGAGATGTATGAAAAAGCAAGGTCGCCTTCATTGCGTATTTCATCGATTTTTATACCCGTTACTAGAGTAAAAGGGTATATTGTATTCGTGCAAAAGTATGTAACAGGGAGAAGAAAGTGTTTCCGATCCTATAAAGTATATATATTCTTGATCACGATCATTAGCGGATTCGCTAACGGACATGGCTAGATCGACTCGTCTAGTGATGCTGATCAAGAATATATATACTTTATGGGGTCGGAAACGTCTCCTTCACTGCATTGCAAACTTCTGGCTGAAATATAATAAAATTTACTGTGCCTTAGAAAAATATTCTATAAAGAGAAAAATTTTTTTAAACTTCAGAAAAAATTCTATACTAAACGATTCTTTTTAGAATTTTTTTTCTCAAATGCAGAAAAATCCTAATCTTTATTTCTTTATTTGAGGGTTAAAATCGTCATTGATTTCAGAAAAAAAAGATTAAACTTTTCTAAAAATAAAAAAAAATCGTTGTTAAAATTATAAATGTTCTTACAAAATAGATAGATTGGTTTTCTAGAAAACAACAAATGTTTGAAAATTTTTCTAACATTTAGAAAAAAGTCTGTTTTTATAAAATATCTTTCTAAAAAATAAAAAATTTGATCAGTTTCCCTTCTTATACACTTTTTACAAAAAATTTTTTAAGCCAAGAATAAATCGCCTTAAATCGAAGAAACTTTCCTTTATTGGTAGCCTAGGGGTCTAACGCGTGCGTGCATAAATATGTTATTCAAGCTTATAGCCGCAAGCGTCAGTTCAATCCCACGTCGAGACGAAAAACGCATGTTGTCTTTTTATTTTTTTTTATCCCTAAAATTTACAATAAATTTACCTTCACAATAAATTGTCTATGTCTAAGTCCACATTTTCATTTCATTTTCATTGGCTCGTTTTGGACTTCACTGTTTTAACAGATTTGGTACTGCACACTGCTTTTTCCAAAGTGGGCAATAGTCAATGCGCTTCGGAACGGATCGCTGCTACATCTTTTTCAAATTCAGAGGCGTGATTACCGGGGTCACCGAGTGCTGCGGAAACTGACATCGGAGTATAGTTCGCTTGTCCGAAGGCATCCCTATGTCCGATCTTCTCCCTGGTTTTGGTGAAATTGGCAGCGGTGACCGACTCTTCAGATCCTTGCTAATTGATAGGCGTGTCCTTATCGCGGACAGTAGAAGAGGACTCCTGGTGGCATTGGACTCTGTGGGCAGATGCCCGAAGCCCGTGAGAAAAATCCTCCTCCCTCGGAGCTAGCGGCTACTGTCGGTATGAGACCGACTGGTATTATTGCCGGCCGTATCTGAGAATCTGACTGACTTCTCCGTGGAGTTTTAGTTCGTTTATACAGTAGCTGAGCTTTTCTTTTTGCTTCCGGGTTCTTATTTTCGTACCTAAGTGTTCTCATCTAGGTACTCATATCCCCTTGCTCTATCTAACTGGCCCACTTTTGGATTTAGCTAGCGTCAGCTCTCGGGTTCATATCTGTCTTTCGGTGCTTTACTGACCGCTATATTTTTCCATTGAGTTGCAGTATATGGCATTGTGCAAAATTTAGTCTTTCTTTTTACTTTCGCAATTTTACGGACTGTGGCTTCTGCTGCTCCTTCTTTCCTCTCCTTCCGCCATAACCGGCGCTCGTAACAATGAGTGATTAGCCTATAAAATCACTATAAAAAGGGTAAAAGTAAATATAAAATATTGTTAATCAACGATTTAGCTAAATTTTGGTAAAGTTAAGTTATATTTATTTTCTATAACAAACAAATGTCCATATCACAAGCAACATCCTGTAGCGCCAAAACTAGTGGGCGTGGCGCCTTAAAATGTTTGCTCAAATATTCTCAGGCCAATAAAAAACGAATAGAATAAAAAAACAAGAAAGGAAGCTAGCTTCGGCAAGCCGAAGCTTATATACCCTTGCAGATCATTCTATTAATTTACAAATCGCAAAAATTTTTAATTTCCTATTATTTCACATTAATTTTTCGATCGTTTCTATGGCAGCTAAATGATATAGTAGTTCGATCTTTTTAAAATTAAAATCGAAATTTGGAAATATTTAAAAATAGTCATATCCCAGAGTAGAAGAGAATGTAATAAAAATCAACAAAGATGTAATTTTTTTCCTATTAATTTCCATTTAATTTTTCGACCGTTCCTATGGCAGCTATATGATATAGTGATCCGATTTTTTAAATATTTAATTCGAAATTCAGAAATATATAATAAATAATATTCCCAAGATAAGAAGGTAATACTTCAAAAAACACCGAAGCTAGAATTTTTTAACGTTTTTTTCCGATTCTTCCTATGGGAGCTATAGGATATAGTTGTCCGATCCGGTCGGTTCTGACTTATATACTACCTGCAATAGTAAGAAGACTTTTGGGAAAGTTTCATCCCGCTAGCTTAAAAACTGAGAGACTAGTTTGCGTAGAAACAGACAGACGGAGAGACGGACGGACCGACGGACATGGCTAGATCGACTCGTCTAGTGATGCTGATCAAGAATATATATACTTTATGGGTTCGGAAACGTCTCCCTCACTGCTTTGCAAACATCTGACTGAAATCATAATACCCTCTGCAAGGGTATAACAAGAGAGAACGCTATAGTCGGGTCGCCCGACTATCAGATACCCGTTACTCAGGTAAAGGGAGTGCGAGGGAGATGGAGATAGAAACTTTGATCACGCATAACTTTTACATTTCAATAGGTATTGATAAGCACAATAAAACTGCATTTTTACTTTTCCGAAATATTTTAATTTTTAAAATCGTATATAAGCGATTATGGGCGTTAGAGGGGGCGTGGCACCCTTTTGAAACAAACTTGCGCTGCGTAGGAACTCCAAGAATCTGCAAGCCAAATACCAATCCTCTAGCTTTTATAGTTTCCGAGATCTCAGCGTTCATACAGACAGACAGACAGACAGACAGACAGACAGACAGACAGACAGACAGACAGACAGACAGACAGACAGACAGACAGACAGACAGACAGACAGACAGACAGACAGACAGACAGACAGACAGACAGACAGACAGACAGACAGACAGACAGACAGACAGACAGACAGACAGACAGACAGACAGACAGACAGACAGACAGACAGACAGACAGACAGACAGACAGACAGACAGACAGACAGACAGACAGACAGACAGACAGACAGACAGACAGACAGACAGACAGACAGACAGACAGACAGACAGACAGACAGACAGACAGACAGACAGACAGACAGACAGACAGACAGACAGACAGACAGACAGACAGACAGACAGACAGACAGACAGACAGACAGACAGACAGACAGACAGACAGACAGACAGACAGACAGACAGACAGACAGACAGACAGACAGACAGACAGACAGACAGACAGACAGACAGACAGACAGACAGACAGACAGACAGACAGACAGACAGACAGACAGACAGACAGACAGACAGACAGACAGACAGACAGACAGACAGACAGACAGACAGACAGACAGACAGACAGACAGACAGACAGACAGACAGACAGACAGACAGACAGACAGACAGACAGACAGACAGACAGACAGACAGACAGACAGACAGACAGACAGACAGACAGACAGACAGACAGACAGACAGACAGACAGACAGACAGACAGACAGACAGACAGACAGACAGACAGACAGACAGACAGACAGACAGACAGACAGACAGACAGACAGACAGACAGACAGACAGACAGACAGACAGACAGACAGACAGACAGACAGACAGACAGACAGACAGACAGACAGACAGACAGACAGACAGACAGACAGACAGACAGACAGACAGACAGACAGACAGACAGACAGACAGACAGACAGACAGACAGACAGACAGACAGACAGACAGACAGACAGACAGACAGACAGACAGACAGACAGACAGACAGACAGACAGACAGACAGACAGACAGACAGACAGACAGACAGACAGACAGACAGACAGACAGACAGACAGACAGACAGACAGACAGACAGACAGACAGACAGACAGACAGACAGACAGACAGACAGACAGACAGACAGACAGACAGACAGACAGACAGACAGACAGACAGACAGACAGACAGACAGACAGACAGACAGACAGACAGACAGACAGACAGACAGACAGACAGACAGACAGACAGACAGACAGACAGACAGACAGACAGACAGACAGACAGACAGACAGACAGACAGACAGACAGACAGACAGACAGACAGACAGACAGACAGACAGACAGACAGACAGACAGACAGACAGACAGACAGACAGACAGACAGACAGACAGACAGACAGACAGACAGACAGACAGACAGACAGACAGACAGACAGACAGACAGACAGACAGACAGACAGACAGACAGACAGACAGACAGACAGACAGACAGACAGACAGACAGACAGACAGACAGACAGACAGACAGACAGACAGACAGACAGACAGACAGACAGACAGACAGACAGACAGACAGACAGACAGACAGACAGACAGACAGACAGACAGACAGACAGACAGACAGACAGACAGACAGACAGACAGACAGACAGACAGACAGACAGACAGACAGACAGACAGACAGACAGACAGACAGACAGACAGACAGACAGACAGACAGACAGACAGACAGACAGACAGACAGACAGACAGACAGACAGACAGACAGACAGACAGACAGACAGACAGACAGACAGACAGACAGACAGACAGACAGACAGACAGACAGACAGACAGACAGACAGACAGACAGACAGACAGACAGACAGACAGACAGACAGACAGACAGACAGACAGACAGACAGACAGACAGACAGACAGACAGACAGACAGACAGACAGACAGACAGACAGACAGACAGACAGACAGACAGACAGACAGACAGACAGACAGACAGACAGACAGACAGACAGACAGACAGACAGACAGACAGACAGACAGACAGACAGACAGACAGACAGACAGACAGACAGACAGACAGACAGACAGACAGACAGACAGACAGACAGACAGACAGACAGACAGACAGACAGACAGACAGACAGACAGACAGACAGACAGACAGACAGACAGACAGACAGACAGACAGACAGACAGACAGACAGACAGACAGACAGACAGACAGACAGACAGACAGACAGACAGACAGACAGACAGACAGACAGACAGACAGACAGACAGACAGACAGACAGACAGACAGACAGACAGACAGACAGACAGACAGACAGACAGACAGACAGACAGACAGACAGACAGACAGACAGACAGACAGACAGACAGACAGACAGACAGACAGACAGACAGACAGACAGACAGACAGACAGACAGACAGACAGACATTGTTTATTCGAGACAGACTTCCTAGTTATCTTTTCTGTTTATTAAATGATAATAACAGTTTTTAGACAACTTAAAATTCTAGATGATTCGATCGCCAAGTTGATCGAGAGTCTGTCTAGTTAGTATGTGTAGAAATTAGTCGCCAAGTTGACTAGAATTTCATACACTGGTCGGGATCACCAAAATGTTCGAAGACTTACTTTTCATTGTTTATAATTTAAGGTTGCCCCTAGAACATTATCTAGTAACAGTAGGCCGCTAAACCAACACTTAAAATGGGTTAACTCGGAAAAGTTGAATACAAAAGTATTGCTTGAGGAAACGCATGTGCCAGCAACTTAGAAATAATCCAGAGAGCTCAATCAAAGATATTGTGAACTATAACAGGAGCACCGTGGTATATACGGAATGAAAATATTCATAAAGATCTAAACGTAGGCTTAGTTAAAGACGAACTCGACAAAGCGAAAGCGAAGTATAATCTCAAGCTCCAGGCCCATCCTAATGACCTTGCGCGGTCTCTAATCTGGACCACAAGCTATACACGACTCCGGCGAAGAGACCTCCCCACCCAGCAACAACAGTTAGGGCCGTTATTCTAAATAATTAATTTGTAATTAGGATTTGGAAACTTGTCGTTCGTCTCTAAGAGAGAAGATTCGATAAATAAAATACCGTTTAATAAAAAAAGCCTTTTTATAGCCAACGCACCCAACACCGCCAAACCATCGAACACCTAAGCACAACATACTGCACGCACCTAACGCCGCCAAAGCATCGAACACCTGAGCGCAGCCAACACGCTCTGTTCAATATCATCTATTCATTAGACAGACAGACAGACAGACAGACAGACAGACAGACAGACAGACAGACAGACAGACAGACAGACAGACAGACAGACAGACAGACAGACAGACAGACAGACAGACAGACAGACAGACAGACAGACAGACAGACAGACAGACAGACAGACAGACAGACAGACAGACAGACAGACAGACAGACAGACAGACAGACAGACAGACAGACAGACAGACAGACAGACAGACAGACAGACAGACAGACAGACAGACAGACAGACAGACAGACAGACAGACAGACAGACAGACAGACAGACAGACAGACAGACAGACAGACAGACAGACAGACAGACAGACAGACAGACAGACAGACAGACAGACAGACAGACAGACAGACAGACAGACAGACAGACAGACAGACAGACAGACAGACAGACAGACAGACAGACAGACAGACAGACAGACAGACAGACAGACAGACAGACAGACAGACAGACAGACAGACAGACAGACAGACAGACAGACAGACAGACAGACAGACAGACAGACAGACAGACAGACAGACAGACAGACAGACAGACAGACAGACAGACAGACAGACAGACAGACAGACAGACAGACAGACAGACAGACAGACAGACAGACAGACAGACAGACAGACAGACAGACAGACAGACAGACAGACAGACAGACAGACAGACAGACAGACAGACAGACAGACAGACAGACAGACAGACAGACAGACAGACAGACAGACAGACAGACAGACAGACAGACAGACAGACAGACAGACAGACAGACAGACAGACAGATAGACTTCTACATAAAGTTAAATAGACAAAGATGACAAGTTCAGAAAACGGTCGTGTTTATTCGAGCCAGACTTCCCTAGTTATCTTTTCTGTTTATTAAATGATAATAACAGTTTTTAGACAACTTAAAATTCTAGATGATTCGATCGCCAAGTTGATCGAGAGTCTGTCTAGTTAGTATGTGTAGAAATTAGTCGCCAAGTTGACTAGAATTTCATACACTGGTCGGGATCACCAAAATGTTCGAAGACTTACTTTTCATTGTTTATAATTTAAGGTTGCCCCTAGAACATTATCTAGTAACAGTAGGCCGCTAAACCAACACTTAAAATGGGTTAACTCGGAAAAGTTGAATACAAAAGTATTGCTTGAGGAAACGCATGTGCCAGCAACTTAGAAATAATCCAGAGAGCTCAATCAAAGATATTGTGAACTATAACAGGAGCACCGTGGTATATACGGAATGAAAATATTCATAAAGATCTAAACGTAGGCTTAGTTAAAGACGAACTCGACAAAGCGAAAGCAAAGTATAATCTCAAGCTCCAGGCCCATCCTAATGACCTTGCGCGGTCTCTAATCTGGACCACAAGCTATACACGACTCCGGCGAAGAGACCTCCCCACCCAGCAACAACAGTTAGGGCCGTTATTCTAAATAATTAATTTGTAATTAATTAAAATATTAAAATGATTAGGATTTGGAAACTTGTCGTTCGTCTCTAAGAGAGAAGATTCGATAAATAAAATACCGTTTAATAAAAAAAAGCCTTTTTATAGCCAACGCACCCAACACCGCCAAACCATCGAACACCTAAGCGCAGCCAACACGCTCGCCTCAACACACACTTCGAACATCAAAATCTGCACGCACCTAACGCCGCCAAACCATCGAACACCTGAGCGCAGCCAACACGCTCTGTTTAATATCATCTATTCATTTCTGTTAACAATTAAATTATGAATTAATAATGCTAACACAACATGGCAACCGTGACAGTGGTTGTTGTGGTTCCATAGTGCAAATATATAAACAAAATAAATATATAACAAATATAGAAACAGCAACAGAAATTGAAGAGTGACAGACAGACAGACAGACAGACAGACAGACAGACAGACACTTCTACAGACAGACAGTTTAAATATTGGAGTCAGCCAACAGACAAGTTAACCTTGACACAATGTTGTTCGGTTGTTGTTCGGGAAAACAGTACGGTGTTTTATTCGAGCCAGATTTCCCTAGTTATCTTTTCTGTTTATTAAATGATAATAACAGTTTTTAGACAACTTAAAATTCTAGATGATTCGATCGCCAAGTTGATCGAGAGTCTGTCTAGTTAGTATGTGTAGAAATTAGTCGCCAAGTTGACTAGAATTTCATACACTGGTCGGGATCACCAAAATGTTCGAAGACTTACTTTTCATTGTTTATAATTTAAGGTTGCCCCTAGAACATTATCTAGTAACAGTAGGCCGCTAAACCAACACTTAAAATGGGTTAACTCGGAAAAGTTGAATACAAAAGTATTGCTTGAGGAAACGCATGTGCCAGCAACTTAGAAATAATCCAGAGAGCTCAATCAAAGATATTGTGAACTATAACAGGAGCACCGTAGTATATACGGAATGAAAATATTCATAAAGATCTAAACGTAGGCTTAGTTAAAGACGAACTCGACAAAGCGAAAGCGAAGTATAATCTCAAGCTCCAGGCCCATCCTAATGACCTTGCGCGGTCTCTAATCTGGACCACAAGCTATACACGACTCCGGCGAAGAGACCTCCCCACCCAGCAACAACAGTTAGGGCCGTTATTCTAAATAATTAATTTGATAGATTAGGATTTGGAAACTTGTCGTTCGTCTCTAAGAGAGAAGATTCAGATAAATAAAATACCGTTTAATAAAAAAACAGCCTTTTTATAGCCAACGCACCCAACACCGCCAAACAACATCGAACACCTACAGCACAGACAGACAGCACAGACAGACACACAGACCAGACAGACAGACAGAACAGACTGAGCAGACAGACCAGACACGCACAGATCAGACAGACAGACTAGACAGACAGACAGACAGACAGACAGACAGACAGACAGACAGACAGACAGACAGACAGACAGACAGACAGACAGACAGACAGACAGACAGACAGACAGACAGACAGACAGACAGACAGACAGACAGACAGACAGACAGACAGACAGACAGACAGACAGACAGACAGACAGACAGACAGACAGACAGACAGACAGACAGACAGACAGACAGACAGACAGACAGACAGACAGACAGACAGACAGACAGACAGACAGACAGACAGACAGACAGACAGACAGACAGACAGACAGACAGACAGACAGACAGACAGACAGACAGACAGACAGACAGACAGACAGACAGACAGACAGACAGACAGACAGACAGACAGACAGACAGACAGACAGACAGACAGACAGACAGACAGACAGACAGACAGACAGACAGACAGACAGACAGACAGACAGACAGACAGACAGACAGACAGACAGACAGACAGACAGACAGACAGACAGACAGACAGACAGACAGACAGACAGACAGACAGACAGACAGACAGACAGACAGACAGACAGACAGACAGACAGACAGACAGACAGACAGACAGACAGACAGACAGACAGACAGACAGACAGACAGACAGACAGACAGACAGACAGACAGACAGACAGACAGACAGACAGACAGACAGACAGACAGACAGACAGACAGACAGACACGACCGACGACAGACAGACAGACAGACAGACAGACAGACAGACAGACAGACCAGACAGACACGCACAGACAGACAGACAGACAGACAGACAGACACGACAGCGCAGACAACACGCTCTGTTTATATTATCTATTCATTTCTGTTAACAATTACATGAATTAATAATGCTAACACAACATGACAACATGACAGTGGTTGTTGTGGACCAGAGCAAATATAAAACAAAATAAATATATACAAATATAGAAACAGCAACAGAAATTGAAGAGAGACAGACAGACAGACAGACAGACAGACAGACAGACAGCTACTTCACTATAAATTGTTTAAATATTGAGACGCCAGATGACAGTCAACCGACACATGGTTCGGTTGTTGTCGGAAAACAGTCGGTGTTTTATTCGAGCCAGATTTCCCTAGTTATCTTTTCTGTTTATTAAATGATAATAACAGTTTTTAGACAACTTAAAATTCTAGATGATTCGATCGCCAAGTTCATCGAGAGTCTGTCTAGTTAGTATGTAGAAATTAGTCGCCAAGTTGACTAGAATTTCATACACTGGTCGGGATCACCAAAATGTTCGAAGACTTACTTTTCATTGTTTATAATTTAAGGTTGCCCCTAGAACATTATCTAGTAACAGTAGGCCGCTAAACCAACACTTAAAATGGGTTAACTCGGAAAAGTTGAATACAAAAGTATTGCTTGAGGAAACGCATGTGCCAGCAACTTAGAAATAATCCAGAGAGCTCAATCAAAGATATTGTGAACTATAACAGGAGCACCGTAGTATATACGGAATGAAAATATTCATAAAGATCTAAACGTAGGCTTAGTTAAAGACGAACTCGACAAAGCGAAAGCGAAGTATAATCTCAAGCTCCAGGCCCATCCTAATGACCTTGCGCGGTCTCTAATCTGGACCACAAGCTATACACGACTCCGGCGAAGAGACCTCCCCACCCAGCAACAACAGTTAGGGCCGTTATTCTAAATAATTAATTTGTAATTAATTAAAATATATAAAATAGATTAGGATTTGGAAACTTGTCGTTCGTCTCTAAGAGAGAAGATTCGATAAATAAAATACCGTTTAATAAAAAAAAGCCTTTTTATAGCCAACGCACCCAACACCGCCAAACCATCGAACACCTAAGCACAACATCTGCACGCACCTAACGCCGCCAAAGCATCGAACACCTGAGCGCAGCCAACACGCTCTGTTCAATATCATCTATTCATTAGACAGACAGACAGACAGACAGACAGACAGACAGACAGACAGACAGACAGACAGACAGACAGACAGACAGACAGACAGACAGACAGACAGACAGACAGACAGACAGACAGACAGACAGACAGACAGACAGACAGACAGACAGACAGACAGACAGACAGACAGACAGACAGACAGACAGACAGACAGACAGACAGACAGACAGACAGACAGACAGACAGACAGACAGACAGACAGACAGACAGACAGACAGACAGACAGACAGACAGACAGACAGACAGACAGACAGACAGACAGACAGACAGACAGACAGACAGACAGACAGACAGACAGACAGACAGACAGACAGACAGACAGACAGACAGACAGACAGACAGACAGACAGACAGACAGACAGACAGACAGACAGACAGACAGACAGACAGACAGACAGACAGACAGACAGACAGACAGACAGACAGACAGACAGACAGACAGACAGACAGACAGACAGACAGACAGACAGACAGACAGACAGACAGACAGACAGACAGACAGACAGACAGACAGACAGACAGACAGACAGACAGACAGACAGACAGACAGACAGACAGACAGACAGACAGACAGACAGACAGACAGACAGACAGACAGACAGACAGACAGACAGACAGACAGACAGACAGACAGACAGACAGACAGACAGACAGACAGACAGACAGACAGACAGACAGACAGACAGACAGACAGACAGACAGACAGACAGACAGACAGACAGACAGACAGACAGACAGACAGACAGACAGACAGACAGACAGACAGACAGACAGACAGACAGACAGACAGACAGACAGACAGACAGACAGACAGACAGACAGACAGACAGACAGACAGACAGACAGACAGACAGACAGACAGACAGACAGACAGACAGACAGACAGACAGACAGACAGACAGACAGACAGACAGACAGACAGACAGACAGACAGACAGACAGACAGACAGACAGACAGACAGACAGACAGACAGACAGACAGACAGACAGACAGACAGACAGACAGACAGACAGACAGACAGACAGACAGAACATAATATATAAAATAGATTAGGATTTGGAAACTTGTCGTTCGTCTCTAAGAGAGAAGTTTCGATAAATAAAATACCGTTTAATAAAAAAAAAGCCTTTTTATAGCCAACGCACCCAACACCGCCAAACCATCGAACACCTAAGCGCAGCCAACACGCTCGCCTCAACACACACTTCGAACATCAAAATCTGCACGCACCTAACGCCGCCAAACCATCGAACACCTGAGCGCAGCCAACACGCTCTGTTTAATATTATCTATTCATTTCTGTTAACAATTAAATTATGAATTAATAATGCTAACACAACATGGCAACCGTGACAGTGGTTGTTGTGGTTCCATAGTGCAAATATAAAACAAAATAAATATATAACAAATATAGAAACAGCAACAGAAATTGAAGAGTGACAGACAGACAGACAGAAGAACAGACAGAATGCCAAGTTGGCTACTTCTACTTATAAATTGTTTAAATATTGGGGTCGCCAAGATGACAAGTTAATCCTTGACACAATGTTGTTCGGTTGTTGTTCGGGAAAACGGTCGGTGTTTTATTCGAGCCAGATTTCCCTAGTTATCTTTTCTGTTTATTAAATGATAATAACAGTTTTTAGACAACTTAAAATTCTAGATGATTCGATCGCCAAGTTCATCGAGAGTCTGTCTAGTTAGTATGTGTAGAAATTAGTCGCCAAGTTGACTAGAATTTCATACACTGGTCGGGATCACCAAAATGTTCGAAGACTTACTTTTCATTGTTTATAATTTAAGGTTGCCCCTAGAACATTATCTAGTAACAGTAGGCCGCTAAACCAACACTTAAAATGGGTTAACTCGGAAAAGTTGAATACAAAAGTATTGCTTGAGGAAACGCTTGTGCCAGCAACTTAGAAATAATCCAGAGAGCTCAATCAAAGATATTGTGAACTATAACAGGAGCACCGTAGTATATACGGAATGAAAATATTCATAAAGATCTAAACGTAGGCTTAGTTAAAGACGAACTCGACAAAGCGAAAGCGAAGTATAATCTCAAGCTCCAGGCCCATCCTAATGACCTTGCGCGGTCTCTAATCTG
>JBAMCF010000576.1:0-41236 GCA_037075285.1 Drosophila lutescens | reverse complement strand
GTTCGGAGCAGAGCGCCAGCGCCTAGTCATGCGCGCATAGGTGTACGACGGCACCTGCAGCGCTCTTTGCTTATCTTTTGTCGCCGTCTCTCTCATTCTACTAAAGCTGTCGCTTATCTATTCAGCGACTACTTTGTAGGCCTGCATATATATTAAGAGCTTGGAGCCAAGCTTTAACACTCAGTCCGTTTGCCGCTCCGAATAAATGATATACATATAATAGAACTTATTCGTGCGTTTTTATTTATAACTAATATAAGGGTGGCATATTCGTTGTTTTCCCCATAAACATTTGGTGACCCCGACGTGATAGCAGTTTTTATCGGAGTCTGCAACTCGGTCTCGCGATTGTTTAATATAGTTTAAACAAACGCTTTGTTTCGCTGTCGTTTTCGTGCATTCGGTCACAAACACACGAACATACATATGTGCATATATGCATATAAAGGTGCACAGCCGGCCGTTTGATTTTTTGTTCATTTAGCGCTGTGAAAAAACACCAAAACTGTTGTGCAAATAATACTTAGCAAGTGAATCGCATTTAATCGTTGTTAAAAGCGCATATTACATATATATATGTACATATAGCCATACATACATTCGTTGCCAGTTACGTAAATCCGCTGTTGCTAGGCAGGCAATTTATCGGCAAGAACAACAACAACCAAGTTAAAGGTTCCGTTGCATCTCGGCGACGGTTGTTAACCTCTACATTTTCGCGGTAAAAAATATAAGGTGTTTCGTGCCTCTAACGCGGTCGGACATTTTATTTTATTTTCTTTTTTTTTTCTTGTGATCAAAATAAAATAGTCTGATACGGAAAACTCGGTTCGGGCTCAAAATTAATCCACAAGTGACGTTGACTACTACCGAGTCAAAGCCCAATCTACTTTGCGGCAAATTAGCTCGATGAAATTTTATTTAAACCCTGAGGCGATTAATCAGTTTGACGAAGCTGATTTGCTAGCGCGAATGGAATGGATCAATTCCCTAAACCAGGCATTTGATTCTGCGCAGACATCGTTGGAAAGACTGGATTTTGCAGAGATCTCGAGCGACCATCGGATTGAATTTTCCGAGGTGTGAAGGCGAAACTAAATCGAGGCTTGGCTGCTCATCGCAAGTCGCAATTGCCGGCTTCAAACGCTGCAAATTCAACATCTATTGATCTCACTAATAATGCGGATCTCTCTTTTCGATCTAGGAAGCCCCGGTTGCCAAATATGGAAATTGCTCGTTTTCATGGATCCTACTCTGAGTGGCCCGAATTTCTTGCGACTTTCAATACGGTCATCGGAAATGATGATGAACTAAGTGACATTGAAAAACTACAATATTTGCGTTCGAGTTTGGGCGGCGTGGCTCTGGAAACCATACGCTCGCTCGAACCCTCGAATGCTAATTATAAAGAGGCTATGAATTTGTTGGTTAATCGATTTGATAATAAAGTTTTACACTTTCAGGCACACGTTCAGGCAATATTTGGTTTAAAGGGTGTTGAGAAGGGATCGTCGAAGGGTCTTCGGGAGCTCAGTGATTGCATGAATTTGCATCTGCGAGCAATTCGAACCCTGGCCACTACGCAACAAATTTTGGATGGACTTTTAATTCACATCGTCACTCGGAAACTGGATCAGAGGACGCGGGAAAAATGGGAAGAGGATTTGTCAATCACTGAGCTGTCCACCTGGGATGCTATGGAGTCGTTTTTGGAAAAGAGATGCAGGATGATGGAAAACTTGGATCAAGCCTTGGTAACTTAAACACCAGGCCAGCAGGTGGGAAAAAACTTGCACAAATATAACCAAAACTCACTTACTGCTGCTGCTACTAACTCAAATCATTTGATATGTTTATTTTGCGATGCACGGGATCATTATTTGCCAAAGTGTTCTCGATTTTTAAATTTGAGTCCGAATCTTCGATATAGAGAAGCAAAGAAGTTGCACCTTTGCCTCAACTGTTTGCGCAAGGGGCATAGTTTGCAGCAATGCAAGTCGACTCACTGCAAATATTGTCGTATGAAGCACCATTCATTATTACACATAACCCATGACCCATCCGCAACATCCGCCTCATTTTCATCTCCATCATGCGATCCATCCTCGAGCTCTCAGCCATCGCCATCTACTTCATCAGTATTAGTATCATGTTCGCATACATTATCGCATCCTAATCATCATTTACTAAGCCCTCCACCCAAAACCTCAAATATTTTGCCGATCGACTGCTATTATCTACGTTAAGAATAGAATTGGAGCATTTATGCCTTGCCGAACAATTTTAGATTCGGCTTCCCAGCTTAACTTCATAACCTCTCGCTTAGCTAGCCAACTAAATTTGAATCATAGAAGATCGCAAACCTCGATTTCTGGGAAAGGAGAATCTTCCATGATCTCTGATAAGACTGTCGACATTCTTGCGCAATCACGGGATGCAAGCTATCGTGCGGCATTCACAGCGGTTGTGACTCACAGGATTACTGATTATCAGCCCCATTTCAATATAAATGCAACATCATGGAGGATACCGCAAAACATTTCGCTCGTGGATCCTCATTTCAATCAATCACAACGAATTGACCTTTTACTTGGCGCTGGGTTGTTTTTGCGAAATAATTTCTATGGGACAAATTCATTTGGATAGGGCTTTGCCAACTCTTCAGAACACCAAACTTGGTTGGATAGTCTCTGGAGGGTTATCATCGAGTATGCCAACCCATAAATCAGTTTTGCAAGCCAGCATCAAGGACCCAGCTGATCATTCCGATGACACACTTGCCGTCATAGTAAAGCGATTTTGGGAAATTGAGGACTTCACTTCGTCTAGCCATCTTTATTGCCGGAAGACTTGCGATGTGAACAGCTTTTCACTGAAAATTTCACTAGACTTGGAAACGGCCAATACTCTGTTCGTCTCTTGTCCACTTCCGGATTTGAAACTCTAGGTGACTCTTATTGCTTGGCTCGTCGTCGCTTCAAGAGTTTGGAAGCTAAACTAGATAGAAACCCAGCCCTGAAAGCTCAGTACTCAGCATTTTTGAAGGAGTATATCGATTTAGGTCACATGTCTCTTATAACAAAGGAACCGTCAGAAACACAATTCTTTTTGCCCCACCATTGCGTACATAAGCAGGAGAGCACGACTACGAAGCTTCGCGTCGTTTTTGATGGATCTGCCAAGTCAACCTCTGGTAGCTCTCTGAACGACTTACTTCTGGCAGGACCAACAATTCAACAAAAAATCTTCAATATACTGCTTCGCTTTCGATTTTTTAAAGTTGCCCTTTGTGGAGATATCTGCAAGATGTACCGTTGCGTGCGTCTTTCGTACCCGGATGACTTTTTGCAGTGCATCGTTTGGAGAGAGAACTCCACAGAAGAGTTGAGTGTTTTTAAATTGAACACGGTGACCTATGGAACCAAGCCAGCTGCCTTCTTGGCTATAAGGGCCATGCATCAACTCTCTTACGATGAGGAGGAATCATTTCCTATTGGATCAAAAATTGTTCGTAGAGATTTCTATGTGGATGATTTAATATCTGGTGGGGACTCAGTTGAGGAGGTGAGAGAAATTCGTCGTCAGGTGAAGGAACTACTGTCGCGAGGCCACTTTCCAATCCGCAAATGGTGTTCGAATGAGTCAGCAGCTCTGGAAGGAGAGTCTGAATGCCACAAGGAGCATCTAATCAAATTTCACGATGGATCGGATGTCGCCAAGGCATTGGGACTAGTCTGGGATCCATCTTCTGATCAACTCCTATTTAATTTTTCTCAACTGCCAATTAACCAACGACCCACTAAGCGGGTTGCATTGTCAACGATTGCCAAATTCTATGATCCACTCGGTTTAATAACTCCAATTATCACAAAATGTAAGATTTTTCTGCAATCTCTATGGAGTGCGAACGTGGATTGGGATGACGCACTGCCAGAGCCCATTCTTTCGTCATGGGGGGAGTTGACCTCACAGTTATCGGTCGTACAGAACTTAAAATTTCCACGATTCGTACTGCAACCAAGGGCCGCCGTTGAGTTGCATGGATTCTGAGATGCTAGCATGTCAGCTTATGGGGCGTGTCTATACTTGCGATCAGAGACCAATGGAGAATCGAAAGTTCATCTGCTCTGTGCCAAGTCAAGGGTAGCTCCATTGAAGGCCTTAACAATTCCAAGATTAGAACTTTCCGCAGCGCTTTTATTGGCTGAGCTAATCGTAAACGTCGAAGAAGGCATAGATTTCGATTGCACCTTTCATTGCTGTTCGGACTCGTCTATTGTGTTGGCGTGGATTCGGCAACCTCCGAGGGAGTTTAACGTTTTCGTATCAAACAGAATCACGAAAATTCAGGAGATGACGAAAGATATGACTTGGCATCACGTTCCTACAAACTTGAATCCGGCAGACGTCGTATCGCGAGGATGTACCCCGAGAGAATTGTTGGAACATTCTCTTTGGGCTAACGGGCCTCCATTCCTTCTGCAAAGTTCGTCGAATTGGCCGTCCCTGCTAGACTCTGTAAAGGATCTTCCAGAGCGCCGTTCTGTGGCTCTGATTGGGACCGTTTGCATAGACAGTTTATCAAACTGCAAATTCCTCAACTCTTTCGATAAGTTGCAGCGCGTATTTGCATATATTTATCGGTTCATTTCAAACTGCAGAGCCAAATCTGCGCCGTTAAAAGGTCGTCTTTCGGTAGAGGAGATCAACTCTGGAACTGTACTTCTTTTAAGGGGCATTCAACAGGTTAACTTGCCGAAGGAGTACGTATCTCTTAGCCAGGGCAAGCCGTTTCCACAGAAAAGCAAGCTGGTGTCACTTAGACCTATACTCGGCTCCGATGAGTTACTTCGCGTTGGTGGAAGGCTGCAGAACTCAAACTTGGACTATGATACGAGGCATCCGATACTGTTGCCCAAGGATCATCCAGTCACCAAGGCGATCACTGTTTATTATCATGAGAAATATTTGCATGCAGGATCGCAGGCGCTGCTTGCCGCATTACGGCAAAGGTACTGGCCGATTGGAGGCCGCAAATTCGTCGCCAGCGTTATCAAAAAATGCGTCCGATGTTTCAGAATGAAGCCTGTTACTTGGGAGCACGTCATGGGTAGCCTACCAGCAAATAGAGTGCAGCCCAATACGGCCTTTCATACCACAGGAGTGGACTATTGTGGGCCATTCTATCATAAGGCAGAGGTCAGAAATAAGGCACCCCACAAGTGCTATATCGCCGTCTTTGTCTGCTTTTCCACGAAGGCCGCTCATTTGGAAGTGGTCCAAGATCTCACTACGGATTCTATCATCGCAGCGCTGAGGAGATTCATCAGCCTTAGAGGCAGTCCTCGTACCATTTGGAGCGACAATGCTACCAACTTTGTCGGTGCAAAGAGCGAGCTTGCCGAGCTGAAAGATCTCTTTTTGAGCGAGCAGCACACAACATCGATATCTTCAGTCTGTTTAGCTGATGGGATCGATTGGAAGTTCATCCCTCCGCGTGCCCCGCACTTCGGTGGCTTATGGGAGGCTGCTGTGAAATCAGCTAAATTTCACTTCTACAGAGTCGTCGGTGCATCCGTCTTAGCCATCGATGAATTAAGAACTCTTGCATATGAGATTTCTGCCATCCTCAACTCCCGTCCACTCTGTCCAATTTCAGAAAATGCTGAAAACCTTGAGGTGCTAACACCGGCGCATTTCCTAAAGGGTTCCAGCTTCACTAAGTTTCCTGAGCCTGACATTACTCATCTTCGCGAGGGCCGCCTCAGCAGATGGCAGCGTGTGACTCAGATGCAGCAACATTTCTGGAAAAGATGGAGCAGCGAGTATTTAACCTTTCTACAAGAGAGAAGCAAGTGGCGCGTCGAAACGTCTAACATGTTTTTTAAAGTCCTCTAAAGCAATTGTGGGCGTGGCGCTCGTCTGAAACAGACTTGATCTCAGCGATCATACGGACAGACACACAGACAAACAAACAGACGGACAGGACTATATAAACTCGGCTGGTGATTCTGATCAAGAATTTTACAAAATCTGTAAAGATGCGGGCGCCATGCTTTTTTTAAAGTTATTTAAAGCGACTGTGGCCGTACGAGTGGGCGTGGCTCTCGTATAAAACAAACTTGCGCTGCGTAGGAAGCCCAAGAATATGTGAGATTTGTCCCAACCTTCTAGCTTCTGTAGATTCCGAGATCTCAGCGTTCATACAGACAGACAAACAGACAGAAAGACAAACAGACAGACGGACAGACGGACATGGTTAGATCGACTCGACTATTGATCATGATGAAGATATATACTTTATAAAATCGGAAACCCGTCCTCCTCTGTTACACACTTTTGCACGAATACAATTGTAAGAAGTGTATTGATAGCTTATGATATTGTTGACCATATTGTACTTTTTTCTTGGCCTACCTCGCTGGCCAGTGCGTATAATCTTGGGGCTACTTGGACCACGGTGAGCACGTACACCATCAACGGGACTTCTTGGCGGACTGGCATTATCTTCTACAAAACTCTCGAGCTCGTCGTCATCAGAGTTTTACTCATCTGGGTCTGGATACATGCCCTCTGGAACTGAGTTCTCCGCGTTGACTTCTTGTGGAGCTGCTTGTGCTATTTCGCCCTCTGCTGCACCGACTTCTTCTGAAGCTGCTTCTTTTCCAACTTCGCCCTCTGCTGCACCGACTTCTTCTGAATCGGTTGCGGCTTGATAGTTTCCTGCGCTAACCCAATCAGCTTTTTGTGGAAACTCTAAGATAAATGAAGTAAAATCGTTAGTGCTTGCCTGATGATTAACCGATACTTCTTGGCCTTCAACAAATTTGACGTCTCGCTTTTCCACGACTTGTCGAGCCTCTTTGTCGAATAGTCGATATGCCTTGGTGGTGAGCGAGTAGCCGACGAACGTGTAAGTTAACACAGTTAAGGAGTAACTTATAAGTCGGTACCAATCTTGTGCGCTTCTCGGATCACCCTAGTGTTTTTATGTGCAGACTCAGCATAAGACGCCTTTAGGGGCCGTGCCTGGTGAGTTATGCACTTTCTGCTAGTGTCAGCATTTTTGTATGACAAGAGCGCATAGCATCATTAATCGACTCCAGCGAAAGTTGCCTAATTATTGAATTGGTTATCGAGCCTTAGGGGCCGTTAATAACGGAAAGAAGTTCTCCCATCATATTTCTGCAATATCCAGGAACACCGTTGAGCCCAACAAATAGAGGCGGCCAGCGCATCACCCGGAGAAGGAGTTTACCAAACCCAGATATCGGCCATCGAGAAATCCCACTGACCACGTCAAGCAGCCACGTCATCACCCACTCCCCACGGCCCCCGGCGAGAGACGACGAGACAAATATAGGTAAACAAATTGTACTCCTTGCTCTTAGCACGCAACTTGTGGTGATGCATCTTATCCAGAGCATATACGGGTGAACGAAAAATCCGTAGATGCGCGACCGAAGGCTTCTTGCCGCTCCACTTTTCCATCCCTGCGATGGAGATCTATTTCGTAAGTAGCTTGCAGTTGCAACAGCTTCTGTCCACAATGGCTCCTCAATGTTTTTGTGCAGCATCATACTGCGCGCCATTTCAACAAGCGTTCTATTCGCTCTTTCGGCCACACCGTTTTGTTGCGGGGTGTATGGCACGTTAATTGTCTTTTAATTCCACTCTCACGCAGATATTCGTCGAGCTTGTGGTTTATATACTCATTGCCATTGTCACTGCGAATCGCTTTAACTCGCTTTTTTTTTTTTTCAACTAGCTGTTTAAACACTTTGAACTTTTCAAATGCATGATCCTTGGTTTGCTTAAAGTAAACAAACCCTCGCTTTGAAAAATAGTCGATTAATGTTATAAAGTACTTTGCGCCACTTATCGATTTCACATTTATCGGTCCGCACACGTCCGTATGAACTAGTTCCAAAATGTTATTTGCTCGCGCAACATTCTTTTTAGGAAATGGCAAAACACAACTCTTGGATTTGTAGCAGGTGTTGCAATTTATTTCAACCGGAATGTTATTCACGTCAATGCCTTTTACACGTTGATTTACTATCAGTTCCTTAAGGCTTCGAAAATTTAGGTGACCAACTGCCTATTGTTGCATTGAGAATAATCGGTTCACGTTTAATAGTCTAGTCACTATGTGGGGTAACCTATCGAGTGAGCCAGTAACCCGATTACTCCAAAAAAGTGTTTCCACTGGGTTAACTCCAAATATCGAGTAATGACATCTAGTGTTTGTTGTTTGTGTTGTTTATTTTACTAGGGATTGACCTTCAACGATAGGAAATAAATACAAAATATACCGAAAAATAAAAAAAAAAACAAAAAAAAATACTCCGAAATACCAAACACCCTTAAAGTACTTCACTTTTGCCCACATCTAGTGTATAGGCAACACAGCCCATGTAAATAAAACAGGGTTATGTCAATAACCCCATAACTCCATAACTCCATAAACAACATTTGAAAACATCTGGGTACAAATTTTGCCTCGGAACGAGCTGGACCTTCCAACAGGATAACGATCCTAGGCATACGCCGCACATTGTGAAGGATTGGCTGCTGTATTATGCTCCTTGTCAATTATTTTCACCACCACTAAGCCGGTACATAAGTATTATAGACCAGGTTTGAGAAATTGTGAAGCAAAAATTTCGAAAGTTCTATGTAAAAAATCGTATGTAGACTTTTGTCAGTGCCATTTTTAGGTTTTTTGTTTATAACTTTAAAAGTTTTTGTTGTGTGTTTAAAACAAGATGGCATCATTACTTTTTCTGTAAAAGCTAAAGGAGTGGGAAAACTCGAAAAAAGGGGGTCATATGTAGACTTTTGTCCGCCACTGTATGAGAAGTCGCCCCACTGTCCAGGCACCAAATCTGTTTTGTGATATTCTCCTGGTTCACAGCAGCAAAGACCGAAAACGATAATCTTTCATTTCTTCTCTTTTTGGTTTTAAATTTTTTTTTACCGTTTCTTCCTTTTTCTTTAATCTGCGTCGCTTTGTGACCACGTTTGCCTTGAAATTTACCGTTTTCCTTTGCATGTGCATTTTGTTTTTCATTTCCCGATCCAGCGTTTTGCTTGCTATCCTTCTCACTTTTCATTCTTTCGGCCTCTTTCGACACTTCGCCTCTGAACACTCCACACATCGTAATTCTGATTACTTAACTTTTCTATTTGATACGCACTCATCTTACTCATCCAATGTTAATGCTGAAATTGAGCCGATACCAAATATAAGTAAGAACGCCGAATTTACGTGCGCACACGACAATCGTATTTTATAGAGAGAGACATACAAAGCATCCTAAAGCAAGAGGAACAAGAAGAAAGAGAATAAGAAAGTACTATCGCTTAGAGATGTGCAAGTAGAACGATATAACTTGTAAACTTCAACACAACTTCATGTCGATATTTACTATCGAGGTATCGCAGTCCTTTAGGCCTGCTTATACGCTACCAAAAGTAAAGGGAAATTCGCCATCTGCACCGATAGCCTTTCCACAATCTCAGGGCTGGAAAATCCCGGCAAACAGATCCCACAATAAGCCAAATACGGAACAGCAAATCCAAAATAATCATAATTAGGCCCCCCGCCAACAGAGTAATCTTGGGTACAAATAACAGCCCCAACCGTTCAATTCACACCCATCAATGCCAGAGACATTTCTATGCTAGTTAAAACCACCAACAAAGGAAAGCAAATGAAATTGATTGGGAAGTTTCATCCACAGATATAAAACGCTAAGCGGAGCATGCGAAAACCCCATAATTCCAATCGACCTCAGCAAACTCGATCGCAGAATTTACACCCGCCTTCGCATTGGCCATACGGAGAAAACGCACGAAAACCTTTTTCAAGGATCTGCTTGCCTTCCCTGCCGTTTTTGCAGGGACAGAATTTTTTCACGCTTTAAAGAGTATTTTTCTTTTTAAATTTCCGAATTTCGATTTTTTTTTTTTTAAATCGGATCACTATACCATATGGCTTTCATAGGAACGATCGGAAAATTAATGGGAATATAATAGGAAATAAATTATTGATTCGTTGGTTTTTATTGTATTCTTTTCTACTCTGGGATACGACTCTTTTTAAATATCATATAGCTGCCATAGGAACGATCGAAAATGAGAGAAATAATAGAAAATTTAACATTTTTGCGATTTGTAAATTAATAGGAATGATCTGCAAGGGTATATAAGCTTCGGCTGGTCGAAGCTAGCTTCCTTTCTTGTTTTTCTTTATTTTTGGAAACACTTTTAAAATATGGCTTATCCTATCCTCTTGAACGGCTGTGAAATCAGATCGGCGAAAAGTCTTACAGGAAAGCCGCGAGTCTCTGATGAGTTTTATTTTGATTGGATAAAATAAAAACAAGAGAGAACGCTATAGTCGGGTTTGTGTCCCGACTAACTAATACCCGTCACTCAGCTAAAGGGAGTGCGAGGGAGATGAATATATAACATTTTTTTGATTGCGAATAACTTTTTAATGAATGGTCCGATTTGAAAAATGTCTTCAACATTTTGATAGGTATTGATAAACACAATAAAACTGAATTTTTACTTTTCCGAAATATTGAAATTTTTAAAATCGTATACAAGCGATTGTGGGCGTTAGAGGGGGCGTGGCACCCTTTTGAAACAAACTTGCGCTGCGTAGGAACTCCAAGAATCTTCATGCCAAATACCAATTCTCTAGCTTTTATAGTTTCCGAGATCTCAGCGTTCATACAGACAGACGGACAGACAGACAGACAGACAGACAGACAGACAGACAGACAGACAGACAGACAGACAGACAGACAGACAGACAGACAGACAGACAGACAGACAGACAGACAGACAGACAGACAGACAGACAGACAGACAGACAGACAGACAGACAGACAGACAGACAGACAGACAGACAGACAGACAGACAGACAGACAGACAGACAGACATGGCTATATCGACTCGGCTAGTGACGCTGATCAAGAATATATATTAGGGTGGGTCGAATTGGGAGCCCAAAATCGTATGGGGGGAACGTATTCTTGGAATGATTCTAAGCAACATTGCCGAACAAACTTGTGGTCTAAAATGACGTTTGACCCCCCAAACGCGATTGAAAATTACTGGTTTTTTCGTGAAAAATATCATAGTAGCCAGCACAGATGTATTACTGAATTTGAAACCACTATTTTTTTCTCAAATTCAGTAATATGTCTGTGCTGGCTACTATGATATTTTTCACGAAAAAACCAGTAATTTTCAATCGCGTTTGGGGGGGGTCAAACGTCATTGTAGACCACAAGTTTGTTCGGCAATGTTCCTTAGAATCCTTTAAAGATTACGTTCCCCCTATACGATTCATAACTTTTTTCGGCCCAATACAAATCGACCCGCCCTAATATATATACTTTATAGGGTCGGAAATGCTTCCTTCTAGCTGTTACATACTTTTGCACGAATACAATATACCCTTTTACTCTACGAGTAACGGGTATAATGAAAATCATTGCGCCTACTCCCTTTCGTCGTTTCCAATTCCCAAAATTTTCCCTGCAGTCACAAAGGTGTTTGCGTTTTTATTAATACAAAACAGCATTAAACTGTAAATTATTAATGTGTTTTATTTTATTTTATTTATATTTTTTTTACTAGGCTGCCATCACTACTCATTTTAGATTACATGTCACCGCCAGGGATAAAACATAAAATCGAAAAGTTAAATTTAAATGTAGCCCCCAAATTATAGGGGAATATCGAAATTTCATTCAGATTTCTAATTAGGCCTTAGGTTAGGTTAGGTTGGAACGGCTGCCAGACTATCGTCTGGCACACTTAGACCTCTGTGGGTCCGTTGTGATACCGTATGATCTCGTTTTTTATCCCTTATTTTTTCCGGGATCCCCTGTCTCTTATGTCTCGTCCTAGAAGCCTAGAGAGCATTTCCGGATGATTAGCATGTCTTCCACCCTGAAGATTTTACAGAGGAGTTTAAGTCCTTAAGCTTGATCTCCGATATTTCGGTCAGATCGTTAAGGAAGGGGTATCCTAAGTGCTTCAGTCTAAGTCTGCAAAGGGCTGGGCAGAAGCAGAGAAGGTGTTCCACCGTTTCTTCTTCTTCCTCATCCCTGCAGATCCTACAAAAGTCATTTTTCGGGGCTTTTAGCCTGCCGGCATGTGTGCCGACTAGCCAGTGGCCTGTAAGGGCTCTAACTAACATACCACACTCTGTGCGGCTGAGTTTGAGTAGTGCTGACGTTCTTTTAATGTTAATCATCGGCCATGTCTGGTGTGTGATACGGCACTTTGGTGCATTTTGCCAATTGGTGTTGGCTAGTTTGATAAATTGATTTCTAATGTTTAGCTTGCAAGTTGCCATGGGCATACCGACACTCTCCTTTTCTGGAAGGAGAGGCATGATGGTGCCCTGCCTGGCTAACTCATCTGCTATGCAGTTGCCTACGATGTCCCGGTGACCCGGAACCCATATTAGGCTGATAGTAAACTGTCTAGCCATCTCGTGGAGAGATTTGCGGCAGTGTGCTATTGTTCGTGAGTTTGTGTTTGTCGAGTAGATTGATTTAATAGCCGCTTGGCTATCACTATATATATTAAGGTATCTACTTAGGCTGGTGTTTCCTAAGCAATCGAGTGCCTCCTTTATAGCGTGTACCTCCGCTTGGAAGACGCTACAGTGGTCCGGGAGTCTGAATGACTTCCTGATGTCTAATTGTTCGGAGTATACCCCTCCGCCAACGTGCCCGTCCAATTTTGAGCCATCTGTGTAGAAGCAGATTGCGTCTGGCGAGCCTGGTCTGCCCTGCTGCCATTCCTCCCTATCTGGGATCAGGGCCTCGAAGGGTGTGTGTTTATACTCATGAGATTTGCATAGGTCCGTTTTCTTCGGAATCGACTTATCATGCTGAAGTATATTAGCATGACCGTAAAGTTGGGCTTTCCATTGCCCAGTATCCCTCAATCGAATGGCTGTCGATTTGGCCCTTTCCATGCCTGCTAAGTCCAGGCTCGGGAGGTTCAAGATCGCATTCAGCGCATCGTTTGGGGTAGTTCTAAGGGCTCCACTAATACACAGAGCCGCCATTCGCTGTACTTTGTTTAGTGGAGGTAGGATACATTGTTTTTGTAGAGCGGTCCACCATAAAGCCACCCCGTATAGGAGGATTGGCTTGACTACCGCTGTATAGATCCAGTTTACAATTTTAGGTGACTTGCCCCATCTTAGCCCAATTGCTTTTTTACAGGAGTAAAGTGCAATGGTTGCCTTTTTGGTTCTCTCTTGGTTGTTTAAGCCCCATTTAAGGCGCTTATCTAATACCAACCCCAGGTATCTGGCGTGTTCGCTAAAAGAGAGATTGCAGTTATTTAATATGGGTGGGTTGAGTTGTGGGATCTTGTACTTATTATTGAGGGATTTACCCCGAGTCCGTTTTTTATCGTCCATTCCGATAGTATTTTTAGCTTTGCGGTCATAAGATCGCAGAGTGTTTGTGGATACTTACCATTAAAGATGATGGCGACATCGTCTGCGTATGCCACCACTTTGCATCCTCCTCCTTCCAGAATTCGCAGTAGTTTATTTACTGCGATATTCCACAGAAGGGGGGATAAAACGCCCCCTTGCGGGGTTCCTCTGTTCACTAGTCTAGTTAGAGTTGAGGCCCCTAGTGCGGCCGTGACCATTCTGCTTATCAACAGTTTATGGATCAGCCCCACTAGTTGAGCCTCAACCCCTAGTTCTGTGAGTGAATCTGTTATTGCTGTTGGTAGTACGTTGTTGAAGGCTCCCTCTATGTCTAGGAATGCGATCAGTGTGTACTCCTTATTGTTGAGTGATTTCTCGATGCTGCTTACCACGACATGTAGCGCCGATTCGGTTGACTTACCCTTGGTGTAAGCGTGTTGTGCTTCGGACAGTTGTGCCGGGGTTAAGGTGGCTCTCAGGTGTAGGCTTAACAGCCTCTCGAAGCTTTTAAGCAGGAAAGATGTCAGGCTTATTGGCCTGAAGTCCTTTGCTGTGGTGTGGGTGGCCTTTCCTGCCTTGGGAATGAAGACCACTTTCGTTTCCCGCCATCTGGTTGGTAGCTCTCCTACCGCCAAAATGGTGCGGAAGATTTTACTAAGCCAATTTATAGCTAGCTGACCAGCTTGTTGGATATGTGCCGGTGTTATTCCATTAGGCCTTTTCAAAACCTAAAATTCGGGAAAATCAAAATTTCGAAATTCCAACCACTTTAGAAGTTAAGCATTAAATAATTTGTTTGGGCGCTTGCAAAACAAATTCCATCACAGCGGATTGTGTTGTTGCCGATTCAAACATTAAGCAATGTGTAGTGACAGAACTCGAATGCAACTACAACATGGAGGTTTCCCGAAAAACGTGCAAAAACTATTGATAGGGTTCGATTAACAATTGTTTTGTTTATAACTTACAATTTTTACCTTGCCCTATACCGTCCTATACTCACAACTTAAACTCCACAGAAAGCAAAAATACATTTCTTATTTGTCATCTAAAAACTAAGCAACAACACATTGAACAAATGGACAAAAAAGCACATATAATAAACATTCAGTGTTTATATTTTATTTAAAAATCCTTCACTCTTTGTATCCATATTTAAACTTTTTTGGTTTGCTTACAATAGCCAGAGAAATCGAGGTGCGAAAACTACTAAGTTTTTCGTCCCTTTTTGTAAACGTGTGACACTATTTCAAACTTTCGACTTTCTTAAGAGAAAAAATAGCGAAAAACGCTGAACATTTTTTTTTAAATGGATTTTGGGTTCCTTTAAATAATGTAAATAACCACAGAAGGTCATTCATGTAATACTGAAGAACAAAAAAATGTAAAAATGCCTCACTTTCGAATTTTTTGCCCATAGTGCAGTCGCCCGAATTCACATTTTTCGTCTTTGTCGAGCTCCTGCGCTGGCATTACTTACACTAGTTCACAAATTTAATTTAATTTAATTTAATTTTGGTTTAATTTAACAAAATGCTCCAAATGAAGCAAATTTCTGTTAGAGCTTGACCCCTGGCTCACGAAAATGACACAAACTTTTTCTTTCGATGGCACAGTTTTTTTTTTATTTATTGTAAACCTTAAAGTTTTAAATTTCTTAAATTAACTTTGTAAAAACTCGAAAAAATTCATTGAAAAACAAGAGAGAACGCAATAGTCGGGTGCCCTGACTATCAGATACCCGTTACTCAGCTAAAGGGAGTGTGAGGGAGATGGAGATATAAAACTTTGATCGCGCATAACTTTTTAACGTATGATCCAATTTGAAAAATTTCTTTTACATTTCGATAGGTATTTATAAACACAATAAAATTGAATATTTACTTTTTCGAAATCTTTAATGGTGTGGGCGCCAAACACCTTTTAAAATCGTTTAAGGCGATTGTGGGCGTTAAGGGGGCGTGGCCCTCAGCTGAAACAAACTTGCGCTGCGTAGGAAGCCCAAAAATATGTGTGGGTAATCCCAACTTTCTATCTTATGTAGTTTCCGAGATCTCAGCGTTCATACGGACAGGCAGATAGAAAGACAGACAGACGGACATGGCTAGATCGACTCGGCTAGTGACCCTGATCATGAATATCTATACTTTATAGGGTCGGAAATGCTTCCTTCTAGCTGTTACATACTTTTGTACGAATACTTTATACCCTTTTAATCTACGAGTAACAGGTATAATTCCTGTAATATATCCTGTGATAGTAGTTATACCCGTTACTCGTAGAGTAAAAGGGTATATTGTATTCGTGCAAAAGTATGTAACAGCTAGAAGGAAGCGTTTCCGATCCCATAAAGTATATATATTCTTAATCAGGATCACTAGCCGAGTCGATCTAGCCATGTCCGTCTGTCCGTCTGTCTGTCCGTCTGTCTGTCCGTCTGTCTGTCTGTATGAACGCTGAGATCTCGGAAACTATAAAAGCTAGAAGATTGGCATTTTGCATGCAGATTCTAGGAGTTCCTACGCAGCGCAAATTTGTTTCAAAAAGGTGCCACGCCCCCTCTAACGCCCACAATCGATTATATACGATTTTAAAAATTTCAATATTTCGGAAAAGTAAAAATGCAGTTTTATTGTGTTTATCAATACCTATCGAAATGTAGAAGAAATTTTTCAAATCAGACCATTCGTTAAAAAGTTATGCGTGTTTCAAAGTTTCTATCTCCATCTCCCTCGCACTCCCTTTACCTGAGTAACGGGTATCTGATTGTCGGGGCACCCGACTATAGCGTTCTCTCTTGTTTTTCTTGTGTTAATGAATGTGAATGATCAATGGAAGGATGCCCGAATCATCCCAATTCCGAAAGCGTACCTTTTTTGGAAAAAGTCGGCAAACGTTCAATTGCTGATCAAATAAGGCTCAGTCGGGCTTTATGAATTTGAGGAGCTGTAAGACAGCTTTGTTACGAATTGTAGAAGACATTAGGAAAAAACTAGACGAGGGTAACGTAACTGATACTGCTGGATTATAGCAAAGCTTTTGACACCGTAAATCACGATATTATATGTTCAGAACTAGCGAATAAGTTTATGTTCTCTAATACGGCACAAAAGTTAATTCCTTCCTATTTGACTGGTAGAAGGCAGGCAGTTGCAACACCAACGGAAATCTCATCCTTCCTTGTGCTGACAAGGGGTGTAACACAGGGTCAGGGCTAGGTCCTTTATTGTTTACCATGTATGTTAATGAAATTCCTAATGTAATATCTTCGTGTATCGTACATATGTATGCAGTTGATGAATGTGTTGCTGTAGTCAACAAAGTGCTAGCTGTGTAAAATAATTTGTCTCTCAAAAATGGTCTCCTCCTTAACTCTAGCAAAACTAAAAAACCGAAAGAGACACTAGCGTTTTGGCTCCACTAAAAATAGGGAATAAAACCATTGAGTTTGTGGAAACAGAAAAAAATACCTTTTAATGCTAGATATGTGTTGAATGTAAAAAGGGGCCGTTCCATCTCGCGTTTCTCTCATAATATTTTTGATTTCCACCTGGCCGACTGGGTTAAACTTAGGGCATTATCGCTTCTTCATAAAATTATAAACACCAAGCCTAACTGTTTGTATGAAGAACTAATATGTCGCAGATATAGACTATCAGTCTCTGGCAATCAGTTCTTTGTCTACGCTGTACGTTTTTGGAATGAACACATCGCCTCAAAACAATTATGGGCCGGTTTCTCGAGTGCCGGCTAATTTTTCTCAAAAAGATAAAGTCCCTGCTAAGGCATTTTGGCTTTCTCGAGCTCCAATGTGAGAGCTAACTTTGACAGGGTCTCGGACTCCCTGCTAAGCGTTTTCGGCTCGATAAAACGACAGCTGATTTCCCAAAACCAACTAAGACGAAGAAACGAAATCACAGCTGACTTTGCCTTTGACTTATACCCAAACAGCTGATAGAATTATCAAAGCCCGCCATTTTTTGCGCTTTACAGCTCAATAATCATAGAATAGAATAATCAAAGCCCACAATTTTTTGCGCTTTACAGCTCAATTCAGTGCGTTAACAGCACTCTGTAACTGTTTCTCGTTCAGATAAATTAAAGGAGTCGAGAAAGCCGATTTTCTTTTACGAACAGTTTATCTGGTCTTTAGGTTTTACGGACAGGGACTCGAGAAACCGGCCCTATGAGTATTCCACAATTAAGACATGCGTTAATGACAGACTACAAAAACTAAAAAGGAGTTCAACGGTATCTTGGCCTAACATCCTATTTCCGAAGGTTTGTGAAAGACTTCGCTGTTATTACCAGACCTTTGTCGAACCTGCTTAGGAAGAACACATCCTTTAAGATGGGTGAGGAAGAGTTTGCATCGTTCAATCATTGTCTAGTTTGCCAGTACTGAAATTATTCGATCAAAAGAGTGCTACAGAAGTTCATTGTGATGGAAGCATGTACGGATATGGAGAAGTCCTTCTTCAAAAGAATTCAGCTGATCAAGAATTTCACCCAGTAGAGTACATGAGCCGGAAGACAACAGATGCCGAGGAGAAATATCCTTCTTATGAGCTAGAAGTACTCGCTATAGTACAGGCTCCAAAGAAGAGGAGAATCTACTTGCTGGGAAGAAAGATTAAGATCGTCACCGACTGCAATGCGTTTGCCATGACCATGCGGAAGAATGATGTCCCAGTAAAAGTATCTTTTTGTAAGGTCCTGGAAACAAATACCTACCACGACTTCTATCTGAAACACGAAGTGCTTCCCACGAATCCTATAAAAGAGCTCATAGAGCTAATAGTAAAAGAAATAATCAACACGGCTCACCGACAAGAACGCTTTGGCGTCAAAAGGACTATTGACTTGGTGCAGCGCGATTATTATATCCCAGATTTAGAGAAAAAGGCTCAAACTATCGTGAAGTCCTGTGTAGAGTGCAAAGTTGGCGAGGCTAAGTATGGGAAAAAAGAGGGATTCTTAAATGCGATAAACAAAGCAGACGACCCGTTACAGACCTATCATATTGACCAACTTGGCCACATGGATATGACAAAAAACAACACAATAAATTTTTAGTAGTGGTCGACGCTTTCTCTAAATTTATGTGGCTTTACCCTACTTAGAGTACTGGCGCTGACGAGGTAGTGGATAGAATGGAAAGGCAGTCTGAAGTTTTCGGTAATCCAAGTCGTATAATTACGGATCGCGGAACGGTATTCACAGCCAATGTTTTTCTGTAAGTATCACAATATCCAGCATTTTTTGGTAGCAACAGGAGTGCCATGTGGCAACGGTCAAGTGGAGCGCATCAATAAGATTGTCATAACTATATTGACGAAACTTTGTGCGGAAGACCCGAAAGCTTGGTATAAGCATGTAGGCAGGGTCTCAACAGTTTATCAATTCCTCTCCACCTAGAAGTACAAAGAAAGCTCCATTCAAGAACCTTACTGGGATCAATATGAAGACCAAATACGATAAAGAGTTAGACAAGCTGTTAGAGGAAGATTTCTTAAATGAGTTGTAGAAAGAGAAGGAGAAGATTTCAGTGGAAGCTAAAAAGAACATCGCAAAGATTCAGGACGAAAAACGAAAGTCATTCAACAAATCAAGGAAGCCAGAGTCTGAGTACAAACTCGGAGATTTAGTAGCTATTAAATGAACTCAATTTTGTGCAGGGTTGAAGTTGAAAAAGAAGTTCTTAGAGTCTTACGCTGTTATTTGTAAGTTGAGACATGGTCGATACCTTGTCGAAAAAGTGAAATGAATTGTCAGAATAACCGAATGTAGGTCTGGCAGTCCTATTTTATTGCAGATCAGTTGTTCTATTTCATAATATTTCTTTAGTGTTAAAAAGCGTGAAAAATGCGTAAGTAGTAGTAGAGATAGAGCATCAGCAGAGGAAGGTCGCGTGTATCTCAGTTGTATTAATTTGTCAGCTTAAGTAAAAAACTGTATCAAACTACTGTATTCATCGAAGAACAAATCGAGTATAATTATTTAATAAATTCACGGAAGTCAACGGAAGCCATTTTAATTTATTTAATTTATTTGTTTATTGTATCCTAGCGTTACAAGTTTTTGAAACTTATGAATTAATACGCTAGTCACTACGTGTTGATAATTATAGATAATTTATAGCTGACAATATTTCTTAAAAATACTACATATTTGTTTACAAAGGACTTAACTAAACTTAATTTTAATTGTTAGTGTTGCGTCGGCAACTTAAATATCGCCGCCGCGACCATGCATCTTGTCCCATTCGCACTCACAATCCATCGCCCCGTACTCAACGCGCCCAAAACCGCGGTGGCGCCGATGCGCCCCTGCAAGATCGCGAAAATTTTCGAGAATTTACCGCTTCCAAAGCCGCGGTACTGTCATCTCTTTCTCTCTTGCATGTCTCCGCTGCCGAATCCACGCGGTGAAGTTGCGCAGTTGTAAAAAGTTAGCGAACGGCGTAGACGTGCGAGCAGACGAGAAGAGCACAAATGTAAGATATTATGTAACTGAATTAACACACATGCTAACATGAAATAAAGATTTCAGTTGTTATTTTTCTGATCGACTGTTTCTGAAGTGAACTACTTGAAGTCTTTGTTTTATGTGGAAGGAACGTCTCTCGCACCAGTCGCGAGCCAACATTCTGAAATATTTTTTCCGACTGAAACATAGAGCCATCAATCGTAATCTAACGGCGTGACTGCAACCTTCCGGGGCAAGTTCAAGTCAGCCTGCGCTACAGGAAGAAGTGTCACGGTGTGAGACGTTGGCGGCCGGAAAAATATTGGAACCAGGCGCAGCTTCAGCGCTGAGCGAGGAGCCCTAACCTAAACGCGGTTGCGGCTCAACATAACCTAGAGGCTTACATTACCCGAGTCACGTGAGGAATCAACCGTGTCACCCCCAGGGGGAAACAAGGACAAAGAGGAGGACAAATCTGAAGGTGATTTGACCATGCCTCCGGGCGGACTCCCCACTGACTCAACGTTAACAAGCATGCCGGAAGGGCCAGGTGGAGCTGATCACTCAAGTGTAGATCAGCCAGTCGGGCTGATGTCCACGCCCTAATCAGTCGGCGCGGGAGTCATAAAGAAAATAAACGGCGAGCAATTGTTTAATCAAACCGGCGAGCTCGACATCACCGCCATTGGGAATCACGTGACCCAAAGCAACAAGTGCGGGCCAAGCATCAGTTTGCCCTTTCAGGCCAACACGGCGCACTTAAACAACTCGACGAACACATGGGGCTTGAGAAAGCCGGACCCGGTGCCAGATCCGTTTCATAATCAAGCGCCGCCACTAACGCGTGGCCACGGAGGCGCGTATGATGAATCAACACCGCCTAGGCAAGGCAGCTCCGGGTTATCGGCTATGCACATAGCCGCACGACAAGTTCTTAACAGAGAACTTCCTGTATTCACCGGCAAGCCAGAGGAGTGGTTGCTTTTTATTAGCAACTATGAACAGTCTACAGACAGATGCGGGTTCAGTAATGAGGAGAACCTGATACGTCTTCAAAGGTCCCTTAAGGGAGCGGCACTCGAGGACGTACGTGGTAAGCTAATGTGCCCGTCCACAGTTCCTTACGCAATCGGGACTCTCAGGATGCTTTATGGACGTTCTGAGGTTATCTTCGCTAGTCTCCAGCGAAAACTAAGAGAAGAACCCGCCGTGAGATCCAACAACGTGGATTCGATAATCCGAGTAGCGCTGGCCGTGCAGAACTACAGCGCGACAATATCAGCGATAGGACTACACGAGTACCTACATGATCCAGCTCTGCTATGGGAACTTGTTGAAAAACTACCGACGGATCTGAAGTTCGACTGGGACCGACACCGGCTCTCAACTGGAGGAATCACTGGCAATCTGTCAATGTTCGACAACTGGCTGTTCAATGTCGCTATGTGTGCCAGCATGGTCACGCCTTATGCGCCAAACATAGGCGAACGCAGAACCACAAGAGAACGGATACTTGTACATTCTGAAATTCCACCACTAGAAGAACTCCAAAGGCAAACCCGTGGCCGGACCAACAGGAGTGCATCTTGTCGTAAATGTGGATTTCCTAGACATGTCTCGGAATCAGCGTTGGGACTTCGTGCGAAATAAAAACCTGTGTTACTGCTGCCTAGACGATCACACAGTTTGAAGCTGCAGGTCGAAAAGGGAATCGAGGAAGTAGGTAACGCTACTACAGGATCCCGAAGGCCTCCAGCCGTGCTGTTTCATGGAGGAGAATCATCGAAGGCGCTGTTCCGCTTCATCAAGGTGCAGCTGTTTGGTCGAAACTGCTACGTAAATACCTTTGCGCTGGTTGATGAAGGCGCCGCTTGCACCCTGATAGAGAAGGATCTGGCCGACGAGTTGGAACTAGATGGCCCGGAAAAGGAGCTTTGTCTGCGCTGGACTGGACTGGAATTTCCCAAACGGAACCGGCCTCCAAGTTGGTGAACCTTCCAATCTCGGCTGCAAACCAGGGTGCAACACGCTATAATTTAAAGGGAGTAAGGACTGTCGCTCATTTGGACCTGCCTATCCAAAGCCTAGGAGAAGAACTTATAAAGTCGCGATCTGATCTTAAATCCATCCCAATGCCAACCTACCGCAATGCGAAGGCGAGACTCATTATTGGTCTAGATAACATCAAAACCAGCGTTCCGCTCGATGTGCGAGAGTTAGAGGGAGACGACATCGTGGCAGTACGTTGCAGATTTTGATGGTCCGCTTATGGACGGCAGTGTTCTGGTGAAGCTTCGCGCCCACGTATCTTGCACGGACCGCCTGCACGATCTGGACGAGGCCATGAGAAACCACTTTGCGCTGGAATCTCTGGGCGTAGCCATCGCCAAGAAGCCCCTTAGATCGAAGGAGGATGAACGCGCTGCTTGTATAATGGAGGCTACGACAACCATCGACTCCGAAGCTAAGCGTTGGCAAACCGGGCTACTCTGGAGATACGATAAAATGATACTTCCTAACTCGTATCCTATGGCGCTAGGGCGTCTACGATGTCTGGAGGCTAAGATGGCGAAGGACCCGGCCTTTAGCCATTTCTTGATTGAAAGTATGAAGAGCTATCAGGAGAAAGGCGAGAGGAGATAGTCTCCAATTCAAACTACTTGTATCTCCCGATCTTCACTGTTACCAACCCAAGTCAACGGAGTGTCCCTCAACCATGCTCTGCTGAAAGGACCGGACATACTGGTGTCGTTAATGGGAGTGCTGCTGCGATTTCGCGAAGGAAAAGTAGCAGTCGCTGGGGACATTCGTGAGATGTTCCACCAAGTAAAGGTGCGGCCTGAAGACCAAGGGTCCCAAATGTTTTTGTGGAGAGGAGGAGATACGTCACGCGAACCTGATATTTATGCGATGCAAGTCATGACGTTCGGAGCCTCATGTTCTCCTGCCCTGGCCAACTATATACGAAATCGAAACGCGGAGCGCTTCTCCAAATAGTCGCCGGAAGCTGTCGCGGCTATATGCAGGAACACCTTTGTCGACGACTGGCTCGAATCCGCCGATTTGGAGAGCGACATGATATCACTCGCCGGTACAGTAAAGAAAATCCACGATGAAGGAGGATTTGAGATGCGACGATGGACCTCAAACTCTTTGAAAGTAATGCGCTAGCTAGAGAACGCCGCCGACACCTCTGCCAGGTGTCTCGCCGCATCGAACGAAAATCAAGAAAAGGTTCTGGGATTATGGTGGATGCCAGGTTCTGACCTCCTCACGTATGTGGTCAAGCCGGAAATGACAGCGCTAGGATCGACAAATAAGTACTCAAAGAGGAGAGTTCTAAGTATAATCATGACCATCTTTGACCCACTTGGCCTATTAGGATTTTTCATCGTCCGGGCCAAAATCATATTGCAAAACATTTGGCGATCCGGTGTAGGATGGGACGATCCGCTCCAAGACAACGATGCAACCGAGTGGAGGCATTGGCTGGAGTTATTGCCGCGACTAAAGGAAGTCAGGATACCCCGATGCATCCCACGGAAAAGCGGCTGCCTACAAAGTCAGCTACACACCTTCGTAGACGCTAGTCTTAATGCGTATGCTGCTGTGGTGTTTTTACGAACCGAGGCTGATGGCGAAGTTCAATGTTCCCTGGTCGCCTCCAAGACGCGCGTAGCGCCTCTAAAGCCAGTATCAGTTCCAAGGCTTGAACTACTCGCAGCGGTGCTGGGCTTGCGGCTGTCAAAGTCCGTGGAGGCCGAGATGACAATCCATATCAATCAACGAATCTTTTGGTCAGACTCAAGAGACGTTCTATGTTGGATACGGTCTGATGCGCGCAAATTTAACCAATTCGTGGCAGTACGAGTTGGGGAAATATTGGAAAATTCCAACGTGGCGGCCTGGCCGATAACGTTGCCGACGACGGTACCAAATGGACACGAGACCCAAGTTTCGACGGATCCTCACGGTGGTTCGTCTGCCCCAGATTTCTGTATCGAGGAGAAGACCAGTGGCCGGATATGAATCCCACTACAAAGAACGAAGAGATCATCATGCACCACGAGAAGAGCCACACCGAAACACCCGCAATAGCCTGTATTGTACCGGATCCGCAACCCTTTAGCAAGCTGGAAAAACTGAGCTCCACGCAAAGCAAAGTTCTTTAATTCCTGCGCTTGCTTATTAAGGAACCAAAAGATGGCCATCTACAACAGTTGCTACAACTGAAGCGGGCAGTGGACTCGGATGTCATTCTGGTGCGAGTCAGTCAGGAAATGGAGTTTCCCGAAGAAATCAAAACCCTAAGAGCGGGTAACAACGTATACGATCGCAAGAGCCCATTGTTTAAGTGCTCCCAATTCCTAGACGAATCTGGCGTGATGCGAGTAAAAGGCCGCATAAACGCGATTGAGGGAATAGAGTTGGATGTGAAGCAGCCCATAATCCTATCGAGACGTCACCGGGTTACATACCTTATCGCGGATTATTACCACCGACGGTTTTACCATATGAACAACGAGATCGTCGTCAATGAAATGAGACAGCGGTATTGGATCAAAGGACTAAGGGCCCTCGTAAGGGAGGTTGCCAAGGATTGTCCGAGGTGCCGCATACGTAACGCCCGACCCGCGCCACCAGAAATGGGAAGTCTACCGCAGGAGCGTCTCTCTCCGTACACTCTCCCGTTCACATTCACCGGGGTGGACTACTTCGGACCTATCGATGTCGTAGTGGGACGTAGACGGGAGAAAAGATGGAGCGTGCTGTTTACCTCTCTTACAACTCGAGCAGTGCATCTGGAGGTCGCGGTCTCACTCTCTACGGACTCCTATTTATGTATCCTGAAAACATTCGTAGCCCGGAGAGGTGTCCCGCGGCGGATCCTATCAGACAACGGAACAAACTTTCGAGGAGCAAACGGAGTCCTGTAGCATCATATAGAGCGCATATCAACGTCCGCAATCGAACGAGAATACCCAACGTTGGAGTTTAGCTTCAACCCTCCTGGTGTCCCCCACATAGGCGGGGCTTGGGAACGACTCGTCCGGTCAACTAAGTCTATACTCAGCGAGATTCTCCCCGCAGAAGGTCTACGAGAGGAAGTACTTCGAGCCGCTTTCGCTGACGTGGAGCACACCCTGAACTGCCGACCGCTTACCTACGTGCCCCTGGACGACGCGGATGCGGAAGCTCTTACGCCTAACCATTTCTTAGTGGGCAACTCAAGTGGTTTGCGGGAAAGAGGATCACTGAGCCAAGCTGGTGATCGACTGGCCAAAAGTTACAGAATCGCAAGTCAGCTAGCCGATCGCTTTTTGAAGAAATGGCTACGGGAATATCTTCCAACGCTCACGAGGAGAACTAAATGGTTCCAGCCCCCGCCGCTGCCGCTCGCTATTGGAGACCTGGTAATTATTGTAGACGAAAATGCCAAAAAGAAAACACGTGGCTCAGAGGTCGGATCGTTGACGTTCACCAAGGGGCCGATGGTCAAGTTCGCAGCGCCGTGGTGCGCACAGTGGACGGACTGGTCACCCGACCGTAGGTAAAGCTGGCCATGATGGACATATTACCTGGTAACCCACCGCGAAAGCAGGTGAATTACGAGGGGGGATATGTTGCGTCGGCCACTTAAATATCGCCGCCGCGACCATGCATCTTGTCCCATTCGCACTCGCAATCCATCGCCCCGTACTCAACGCGCCCAAAACTGCGGTGGCGCCGATGCGCCCCTGCAAGATCGCGAAAACTTTCGAGAATTTACCGCTTCGAAAGCCGCGGTACTGTCATCTCTTTCTCTCTTGCACGTCTCCGCTGCCGAAGCCACAGTTGCGCAGTTGTAAAAAGTTGGCGAACGGCGTAGACGTGCGAGCAGACGAGGAAAGCACAAATGTAAGATATTATGTAACTGAATTAACACAAATGCTAACATGAAATAAAGATTTCAGTTGATATTTTTCTGATCGACTGTTTCTGAAATGAACTACTCGAAGTCTGTGTTTTATGTGGAAGGAACGTCTCTCGCACCAGTCGCGAGCCCACAGTTAGAGTTGTTTATTTTTAGAAATTCTTTTAATTTAATTTAAAACTGATTAGCACTTCTTATTGATTTGAGAACATGAGACAGTTCGTTCCACAGGCGCACAGCATTGATGTAGAATTGTCTCTGAGAACACAGTAATCTTGTTCTCGGATGAATTAAACTATTGGTTCGATTTGATTGGGCATGCACAATTTTGTCAGCGAGGTAAGTTGGTTCTTTTGTCATTATAATCTTATGAACGAAAATTAGAGCTCTAAAATCTATCCATTGTTCTAACTTCAGATCGTAAGTAGACTCTGCCAGGGTGGATATATGTGTTCTGCTCTTCTTTTCTTAACTACGTATCTGCTAATGGAGTTGAACCCTTCTTTTAATTTGTGTACTCCATTGCAAGGTATTATTGAAAGTTATACCCAAGTTAACAGCATTTTGTACATATTAAATGGGAATATTATTGAGTACTATACGGGGCAAGTTATTAGTTTCAAGTGCGTTTTTACAAATTACACTAGTTTACAGCCAAAATGCTCCCCAGCAATTGATGGCAAATTCTGTTTGTGTTGGACCCCTAGATCACGAAAATACCACTAATTTTTTTTCGATGGCACAGTTTCTTTTTTTTAAGATTTTTTAAAGTTAAAAAAAAAATTTTAAATTTCTGACTTTTTTCGAATTTTTTTTTATATCTCGGCAGATATCCACCCGATCGGGCCAGTTTTCGTTTAATTTTAAAGTCAATAGATCAGAGCTTAACTTTGCCATACAGATCAATATGATTGGCTAAGTAATGGCAGCGCAGCAGCTCGACAAAGATGAAAATTGTGTTTTTCGGTCGACTGTAAGTCGGCTGCATGTATCGTAAAAACTCGAAAAAAATCCGTTGGAAAATCAAAATGGGTACCATCTTAAAGTTTACATCCTACCGAATAAAACAAGCCAGGTATGGCCCAAATTCAAAGAAAATTTGATTTATAATGGATTTTTAAAATTCGGATTTTTCAATTTTTTTCGGTTGACAGAGTGCAAATTTAAGATTTATCGTAGGCGTAAACAAAAATTAGTGGTGATGGCAGCCGGGTAAAAAAATAGCTAAATCAGATATTTAAAAGCTAGAAAATTATTAAAATATATTTAATTTTTAAAAAATCTTTAAAAAATATAAAAATGCTTGTGTTATGACTGAGAGTATTTTTAACAAGGAATATCGATTTGGACATTCTTAAAAAGTAGCTAACCTTAACTTCACAAAACCATGCTTTTTTTCAATAAGTACAGCCTTATCAAAAACGAAAAAAGAGTACGTATTTGAGAAAAAGAAAAAAAAAAAGGATAAAATAATGAATAAGATAAAATAATACTGTTCAGTCGCAGCAATAGTTATAAGTCAGCGCACTGAAGTATCATATATCGGGTCAATCCGTCAGCAACATTATCACTTATTGGCACGAGCTTATTCTGCTGAATTGTAACTGGGCTTGCTTCCATTAGCGGATTGGCCAATTATGCATAATAACCAACACTTTGCTGTATACCTATTCTGTTAGCCTAACCACTTTTTACCTATAAATACCCTTAAGTTTATTCAATAAAGTTAGTAACAATTCTGAATCTTACAATCAAGTTTTACTCATTCTGCATTCAACAGAGGCTGTCGCTTTAGTCTTCAGATCCTCATATGCAAACCTTAGTCCAACTGGTTCAAGTTCTAGTTGCGACGACTTTAGGCAGACAGTTTATGTACTGTATGCCAGGCATTTAAGCCAAGCAATAACATTTTGGTGACCTCGACGAGCTCTCACCAAGAGATCACACCCTAGAACACAACGTTGGAGATATCTTCCATACGAGTCCTTTTGCCCAAGTCGTCAACAAGGCGACAGATTAAGGACACCTGAGCACAGTCTACTCAGGAAGTTGGAAGACTGGTAAAAAAGGCGACCAACTCCGTCAACGATTTGATAAAATCGTTTGTGATCCCGGTAAACGGATTTAACTCATCCAATCCCGGACACACTCTCAAAGTTGTCAACAGGCGACACTTTGAAACCAGAATCAAACATTCTCAGAGTACGAGAACCCAGCACCACAGTTGCTGTCATCAAATTCATCAAAATCATTCATAAGTGTTAAAGGCTTCTTTGACCAATTCGGTTGCGAACAGGAGCGTATCCAGCTATACAAGCAAATAAAACACTCCCAACGGGTCAGAAGTTTTTTAAACACAAGGTAAAAAATATGAGTGACATGGATGAGCACGCAGTCACAGAAGCACTAGACGTGCAAGAAGATATCAGTCAAGAAATCTCAAAATTTATCATCAACTTCAAAAAAAAATTCATCGGAGAGATAATCCGGTCCGAATTATTATCAAACCAGATTAACCGCACTCGATGACGCTTGGAGTCGATTTACAAAGAATGATCTCAAGATTCCTCAAAAATTTAGAACTACGGTGTACATGAAGTTCTACAACGACTGTCGTGAGTCATACGACAAATATCGAGCTATCGAGCTATCGTCGACAAAAGGCAATATCAGATTCGATTAAGCGCGCTCTGAAAGAGTATGCAGAGACGGGAAATACAGTAACAAGTGATTTGATAATATCACTATGGGCGCAAACTCAACAGATCCATTTCTCCATACATGAAGAATATGATGATCCAAGCAAGGGAGGATAGGACATGAAATCCTTCCTAAAACTTGAAAAGAAAATTCAAAGTTGTCAACAGGCGACACTTTGAAACCAGAATCAAACATTCTCAGAGTACGAGAACCCAGCACCACAGTTGCTGTCATCAAATTCATCAAAATCATTCATAAGTGTTAAAAGCTTCTTTGACCAATTCGGTTGCGAATAGGAGCGTATCCAGCTATACAAGCAAATAAAACACTCTCAACGGGTCAGAAGTTTTTTAAACACAAGGTAAAAAATATGAGTGACATGGATGAGCACGCAGTCACAGAAGCACTAGACGTGCAAGAAGATATCAGTCAAGAAATCTCAAAATTTATCATCAACTTCAAAAAAAAATTCATCGGAGAGATAATCCGGTCCGAATTATTATCAAACCAGATTAACCGCACTCGATGACGCTTGGAGTCGATTTACAAAGAATGATCTCAAGATTCCTCAAAAATTTAGAACTACGGTGTACATGAAGTTCTACAACGACTGTCGTGAGTCATACGACAAATATCGAGCTATCGAGCTATCGTCGACAAAAGGCAATATCAGATTCGATTAAGCGCGCTCTGAAAGAGTATGCAGAGACGGGAAATACAGTAACAAGTGATTTGATAATATCACTATGGGCGCAAACTCAACAGATCCATTTCTCCATACATGAAGAATATGATGATCCAAGCAAGGGAGGATATGACATGAAATCCTTCCTAAAACTTGAAAAGAAAATTCAAGTTATCTTACTCCTCTAGCAATGAAGATATGCATTTGCCTAGAGTCAGCATCCCCAAATACGATGGGGATCTACTCAAATGGACTCAGTTTTTTGATTTATTCAAATGCATGGTCCATGATACTAACATGCCGACGGTACGAAAAATGTGGTACCTAAAAACCACCGTAACTGGAGAGGCTGAAAGATTGATAATAGAGCCCTGCACAAGTAACCTGACTTGTTTGTCAAACCTTAAACCCAACCGACCTACTTGAAACCCATTTGACTTGGGTCGTTTGGGTTTGGGTATTTGGGTAAACGAGTCAATTTTTACCCAAACCCAAATACCCAAAACAAAAACAGGTCAAGTAGGTCAAGTCAAGCAAATTTACAGGTCGGTTCGGGTTGGGCTTTAAGTAACCCGTTCTAGTACATTTTGTATTAAATCCATAAAAACATTTCCTCTGGTTCTAAAGAATTCGCGGTTTTTGAAAAGTCGATGTAGAATATATCTTTAGGTTTCTTTAGTTAAGTTATGTACGATCCACACAAATAAATCAACTTGTTCCCAAGAATTCGCGGTTTTTGAAAATATCGATTGATATAAAGAGCTTTTACAGATTATATATATATTCTTCCAACCCGCGAATTCTTAAGAACAGGAGGATCTTTAGATTGGTTGGACCGTTCTTTTCTTAGCTAAGGCACTATTGCTTATACTTGGCTCTATAATTATTGATTCTTCAAAAACGGCGAATTCTTAGGAATAAGAGGATATATTTGTGTGGATCATACATAACTTAACAAAAGAAACCTAAAGATATATTCTACATCAACTTTTCAAAAACCGCGAATTCTTTAGAACAAGAGGAAATGTTTTTGTGGATCATACATCTGTAACTTTACTTTACTAAAATAAAATATTATTCACAAATATCATTCTGGAGCTTAAGAATTCGCGACGAGTGGATGAGCTGTGAAAATTGTGATCATTCTCTTATTTAAAAATAGATTTTTTATAAAACTGATAAAGAAATTATTAGCATGACTTTTTTGGGTAACCTTAAACCCGAACTGATCTACTTGAAAACCATTTGACTTAAGTCGTTTGGGTTTGGGTATTTGGGTATATAGGTAAAATTTTACCCAAACCGAAACGACCTGAAAATTTAGTGGTCAGGTTGGGTAGGTAATATTTTAAAAGCAAGCCTGACCCACTTGACCTGAAATTTGGTTTGGGTACCAAATAACCCATTTTGTATACACATGCAGGGCTCTAATTGATAAGACACATCGATCTTAAGGAAGAAAATTACCTCAGCGCAACTTATACTTTGAGCGGTTGTGTGTTAGATAGAATAACGCATGCTGACGACCTTGGAGTCTATATGGATCCTAAACTTAAATTTTCTGATCACATTACTACCATGGTAAATAAAGCCAGGGGCGTGCTTGCATTTATCAAAAGGTGGTCGAAGGAATTCGATGATCCCTATGCCACAAAGACCTTGTTTATTTCATTAGTCCGACCAATTCTTGAGTACTGCGCTCCAGTTTGGAGTCCCCAATACGGGGTGCCTATAGACCGCATTGAGTTTGTGCAAAAAAACTTTTTAATAATTGCCTTACGGGGACTTAACTGGGATAAAAGCCTAATACAGCCATCCTACTCTAGTAGACTACTTCTAATTAATTTACCATCATTAGTTAACCGAAGAACTATGCTTGGTATTACGATTATCAGAAATCTTATCTTATTAGTTTTACTTTATGTATCTTGACTAGTCGTATTTTGACCTGCATGTATTTTTAATTGTCTATTGTGAAATTGTCTTTTTCTTTGTCCGCGATTTCGTTTACTCGCCCAAAACGGTGTAGGGCTCCGCGCGTAACCAGCATTGCTTGGTGTCGTAAGGGCCACTTGATTGTACTGACCATAGTGCATCAACGTCCAGATATATAGTATATTAGTTGATTCCTACAACAATCCCCGACATGTGGCAGACACGATTCTCAATCGCTTCCTGCATCAAAACACAGTTAGTGACGATCCAAGGTCATTACAACTATCGAGTCTCTAGCATCACTAAAAGGACTGGGTATCGATGTATCAAGTTGGGATACAATATTGATTGCCATCATCAAGCAAAAATAGGATCTTGCTAGCAGAGCCCTATACGAGCAGTCGTTAGACGGGTCCCGAGAGTTACAGGGTCTCGACACACTGCTCAGCTTTCTGGACCAGCGCATCCGAGTACTTGGAACAGGAAAAAAGGGACAACAATCAAGAAAGGACCAAAAGGGTCAACATGCTCACCAGCCAGCACTGGAAAAGGACCATGCTGTCAATTTTGGAAAAGGAATCACTGGCTCTATAAATGCGATGACTTCCGCAGCAAAACAATACCCGAACGAGTTAATTGGGTACAAAAACAAAGACTGTGTGTCAACTGCTTCAGCAATGACCACAAGGCAAAGGATTGCCGAGGTCGCCCATATTTTAAGTGCGACAAGAAACATCATACATTGTTGCACCTGGAAACCACATCAGGTACAGCATCCAATCAACATTCACCTACTGTAGGTGGAGTTAGCAACAAGAATTATATCTTGCTGGCCACAGTCAAAGTGTCAGTGAAGGCTAGCAATGGTCAAATTGCTACCTTCAGAGCGCTGCTAGACTCAGGATCACAAATAAATCTGATTTCCGAACGAATGGCTTCAGTACTAACACTGAAGCTTCATGGATCTTCTTTACGTATCGAGGGCATTGGAGGCAATCCAAGGACCAGTAGAGCAAGAGCAAATGTGCAAATAAAATCAAAGCATAATGCCTTCACTCAAGATGTTGAAGCCTTTGTGCTACCACACATAATAGCTGATCAGCCTGCGCATCAATTAAATTCGGCAAGCCTACAAATTCCAAGCAACATAGCTCTAGCCGATCCAAATTTCGATAAGCCACGAAAGATTGACATGCTTATCGGAGCAGAGCACTACTACTACAGATGAAGAAATCGATACACTGTTGGAACGATTCCGGACCCTAGAAAATCTTGAAACCGAAGAAAAGCATCGATCACCAATAGAGGCGCATTGCGAAATGCACTTCGTAGGAAACTTAGGAGTGGCAAAGGATGGCAAATTTGTTGTGAAACTCCCATTTTCTGAACATGCTTCAGCCCTGGGGGCATCACAGAAAACAGCCACGAATAGGTTTCTGGCTCTAGAAAGAAGAACGTCACCTGAAATCTGGAAAGGCTACGTGGACTTCATGGATGAATACGAAGCACTAGGACACATGAAACAAGTGTGCCAAACAGATATACCCGCTAATCACTACTTCATTCCACACCACTGCGTGCTAAAGCCGGAAAGCAGCACAACAAAGTTGCGGGTAGTATTCGACGCTTCATGCAAAACTACAAGCAACAAGTCATTAAACGACATACTCTATGCTGGACCCACTGTCCAAAGCGAGCTATTTGCAATTCTATTACGCTTCCGAACTCATAAATATGTGTTTACAGCGGACATAGAGAAAATGTATCGGCAGGTGTGGATACACCCTGACGATCAGTATCATCAACTAGTCGTCTGGAGAAAGAATCCATCAGATGATCTTAAATATTACCGGCTCAAAACTGTCACATACGGTACAACGTCAGCCCCATTCTTAGCAACCAAATGCTTAGATTACTTGTCCGAGAAGGCAAAGGATCAATTCCCGCTTGGATTGTCTGTTTTAAAACACGATTTCTACGTAGATGACTGTCTCACTGGAGCAAACAGCGTTCCGGAAGCAGTCCACATTCAAAAGGAGTTAAACAAAATATTGTTACCGGCCGGTTTCAAACTCCGAAAATGGTGCTCCAATAATGGGCAAATCCTAAAAGAAGTTCCCGAAGCAGACACCATCAAAACCGTCAAGCTAGACGAAACATTGAAACACTACAGCGTCAAGGCGTTGGGTCTGGTATGAATGCCACAGAAGGATCAAATGTGTGGGCGATCCCAGAAAAGCGAAGCGTCAATCATCACCAAACGCGTGGTAAGTTCCGAGTCGGCACAAATATTTGACCCGCTTGGACTATTTGCCCCCGTGGTAGTAAAGGCAAAAATATTCATGCAAACGCTTTGGGCACTGAACCTGAGTTGGGACGAGGAGCTCCCTCAAGAGCTCCAAAATGATTGGAAAAACTATCGCTCGGATCTGCAAGCATTGAACAGTATGCAAATTCCTAGACATATCTATAATGGAAAGGTTCCAGTCAATCAAGAAGTACACACATTCGTGGATGCATCAGAGCGTGCATACGGAGCAGCAGTGTATATAAGAGCTACCTACAAAAACAATCAAATTTCGGTACGACTTCTTTGCTCCAAGTCACGAGTGGCTCCATCAGCAAAAGAAACTTTGCCTCGCCTTGAACTATGTGCTGCGCTGTTGGGGGCTGAACTAACACACAGAGTAAGAAAGGATTTGCGGCTACCGATCAAAAGGGCATCCGGATACTTCTGGACTGACTCAACTGTAGTTTTGTCCTGGATAAACGCATCGTCGGCCACATACCACACGTTCGTCTCGAATCGGATAGCCAAAATCCAAGCTGTCTCAGATCCATCTCAATGGCGACACGTGTCCTCGGCAAACAATCCAGCAGATGTGCTATCAAGAGGAATTGCAGCCAGCAAATTATGAGAACATAATCTCTGGCTGTATGGACCACTTTTTCTACACGGTTCAAGTGACAAATGGATCAAGTCGCCGGTAATCGGTCCAAGTGATCTTGAACGGCGAACAAAACAAGTGAGTTTTCCAACATGTCAGGATCAGACAGGGGAAGAACTCTATAATTGCAACCATAGCAACAGTTTTCAAAAACTACAAAGAATTGTGGCATATATGATGCGCTTCTGTTACAAAAGAAACAGAACGAGTACAACCACCCTACGTATTGGTGAACTGACTCACGCTCGTACTATCATACTACGCACCATTCTACGAAAGCAAACGCAGGTGCTTTAATAATATATGCGAAGAAATAGACTCCAACCCATGGGGCTTCGCATATAAACTCGTCACAAAACGGCTTCGGGTATTTAGTAGGCCATCGCCGACATGCCCAGTCGCCCTAAAAAGGATAGTGGAAACACTATTCCCAGAGCAAGAGAGTATGGCGCGAACCTCACAGATCGTGAACACTGCGAGCATAACGCTCACAAGTGCCGAAGAAGTCCTCCGGGTATTGAAGACAATACTGGACGACAAGGCACCGGGACCAGATGGCATCCCGAATAAAGTCCTTAAAATTGCATAAAGGCAAACACAAAGGAGTATGTTGACATGTATAACGCATGCCTAACAGAAGGTGTGTTCCCTAGTCGCTGGAAACAACAGCGGATGGTACTCATACCAATGGGGGACAAGCCGGCGGAGGAGCCTTCTTCATATAGGCCACTCTGCATGCTAGATACGGTGGGTAAAATTCTCGAAAGAATAATCCATTCCCGGCTAGAAGGTGCCCTTGTCGAAACCAACGGCCTCTCAGAGATGCAGTATGGATTTCGGAAGGGACTATCTACCATCGACGCCGTCGGTAAACTGTGTGAAATCGCAGATAAAGCCATCGAGGGGAAAAGGTGGCTGTACGGCACTAAGCAGTACTGCATAGCGGCAACGCTGGATGTTAAAAACGCATTCAACTCCGCTAGCTGGGACCACACGCTAAATGCATTGAGAAACCTAAATGTTCCAATGTATATACAGAGAGTAATAGCGAGCTACTTCGAAGGCCGCCTGCTCCTGTACGAAACTGATTCCGGGCAATCGACCCACAGGGTGAGCGGGGGAGTCCCACAAGGATCAGTTATGGAATGCCATGTACGATGGGATCCTTAGGATCACGATGCCCGAAGGGGCACGACTCATTGGCTTTGCCGATGACGTAGCTATAGTAGTTTCTGCAAAGAAACTCCCAGATGCGCAGAGAATCTGCAACGAAGCTGGGAAACGAGCAAGCGCATGGCTCGACGCCAAGGGACTCACCTTGGCAGCGCACAAGACGGAAGCAGTCCTGATAAGTAGCAGGCAGATAGTAGAGACGGCAACTATCAAAATTGGAGAAGCCACAATTAAATCTCGCCCAAGCCTAAAATACTTGGGTGTCATGATTGACCACCGGATAACCTTCAAAGATCATCTAGCGTATGCTAGTGGCAAGGCAGGTAGGACCACGGCCGCAATCTCGAGGATTATGGCAAATACTCGGGGACCGAGGCAACCAGGTCGGAGATTACTGGTTAGCGTTGTCACATCGACGCTGATGTACGCTGCTCCCATATGGGCCCGAGCCACTGAAACAGAAAGTTATATGCAAGAAGCCGAATCCGTGCAGAGGCTGTGTGCCCTGCGGGTATGCTGTGCGTTCCGCACGGTATCCCATGATGCAGCGTTGGTAATATCGGGAATTATACCGATCGACTTGCTTGCACTGGAATCAGTGGAGATCCGAGCAGGCAGCACAGGAATCGCAACTGCTGAATCCCTACGGAAAAGGTGCAGAGAACTCACCATTGCGAAGTGGCAAGAGAGATGGGAACGAAGTAGCACTGGACGTTGGACGTATAAGCTTATCCCAGAACTGCAGAGATGGCTGGGAAGGAAGCATGGACATGTGGACTTCTACTTAACGCAACTGTTGACAGGACATGGATGCCTTAAATACTACCTAAATAGGTTTAAGCATGAAAGTTATCCGCACTGTCCACTCTGCGAGTCGGATAACGAAGACGCAGAACACGTGTTTTTTGTCTGTCCGAGATTTTAAAATGAACGAAGATATCTGAGTATGAGCGTTGGGAGGACGCCAGCCGCTTGTAACCTGGTGGATATTATGCTTGACTCAGAAGAAAATTGGTCTGCTGTATGCAACATGGCCACAATAGTATTCAAAAAACTGCGCATCGCAGAAAGACTGCGAAATTCCAATAGGATAGAACCCTAGAGAGCCCTAAGGGCATTCCCCCCCCGGCGAAGTAATACCTAATACCTACCTAAAAAAAAAAAAACTACGCACCATTCAGAAAATTGACTTCGCATGTGAGTACAAGCAACTTGTTGCCCACAAGGCCGTGGACAAAAAGAGCGCTCTCGTCTCCCTGTCTCCCATGATCGGCAAGGATAGTCTTATCAGAGTCGGTGGGAGGCTAGAAGAATCTAAACTCCCGTATAACGCAAAGCATCAAATCTTGCTTCCTTACAATGGCGTTGAGAGCCATTTCCAGACAGCAATACTGGATCATCAATGATAAAACCATGGCGAGAAGCATTATACACTGTTGTGTCAAGTGTACAAAGGCACGGCCCAAACTAATGCAACAAATCAAGGGCAATCTGCCAGTCGACCGAGTAACACAAGCTCGACCATTCTTCAACTCTGGTGTTGATTAATGCGGGCCAATTTGGATTCACCATAAACTCCGTGGAAAAAGACCAGACAAGGCGTATATTGCAGTTTTCTGCTGTTTCGCTACGAAGGCATTTCATTTAGAGTTGGTAAGCGATTTAACAACAGATGCATTCTTAGGTGCTCTTCGACGGTTCTTGAGTCGACGTGGAAGGTGTCAGAGCATCCACTGCGATAACGCAACCAACTTCGTGGGCGCCAACAATAAACTAAAGGCCTTAGAAGAAGCGATGGGAATAATAGTAAAGACATATCCTGGCAAAGATAAATATATACGAGTAGTAGACGTAAAAACTGCGTCTGGCGTATTTCAGCGACCAATCACGCGTCTTGCGCCGCTTCTCAAAGAAGAAGTATCGACAAAGCGGCCTAACAGTTCCATCGAAGGAGCAATGGTCCCAGTAAGGAAGAAAGTAAAAATTCCAGTTCTACCCACGTTACTAGCAATGCTACTTATTCTTCCGCTCGCAATGGGGCAGTCAACAAATGTAACTCACTTCGCCAATCAGCCCGGAATATTCTATGAACGACTCAGCACTACAAGAACGGCAATTTCGGAATGGACCATCATTGCGTATTATGATTTAAAACCATATTGGAGCGATATGAACATATTGTCCACTGGGATTAAGGAACTCAGGCACAAGTGCTCTGAGCTGCATAACGAAAACGCATGCAACTCTATATTTGAGCATTTTCAACATGTATATGGCGAGCTACAAGAAGGAAGTTATCTGATTAATCATTCCCGACAGCGAAGATCACCACTTAATATAGTAGGCAATGTGGCTAACTCACTATTTGGCGTACTTGACGCCAGGTACGCAGACGACATGGCCAAGGTCATAAGCGAGGTGAAATCCAGAGAAGACGTGTTGATGATGCTACTCAAAAACCAAACTTCGATCTTGGATTCTACTATAAACGTAGTCAGGAAAAGCGAGTCATCCACTGATAACCGCGTCAGAAATTTGGAGCATCAACTAGCAACCCTCAACAAGGAACGAGGCAGATATCAAGGCGACCACTTACAGCAAGCATTTGTAATCTTAACTGCCCAGCTAACCCTGCTGGCAACTGGAATGCAGCGGATGCAAGCGGAAATTGCCAGCGTTCTTACCAGCGTTCGTCATCGAACCATCAGTCCCATGCTGGTAACTCCTAAGCAGCTAAGAGACCAATTAGACAAAATTCGGGATCATCTACTTCCGGATCAGATGTTGCCGGTCTCGACGGAAAATGTAATGGAACTCTATAAAATCATGCGCACTGAGGGAACCACAACTACAGATCATGTTATATTTAAAATGACAGTGCCTCTGGTATCGACAGCACAGCAGGAAATCTTCAGCATCATCCCCATCCCGACGTGGAAATCAGGAGGCTGCAATCGATTCGACATTAAGACACCTATCATAGCTGTAAATTCCCACAGAGATCAATTCATTGGTCTTACTGAGGATGAGTTCGAGCAATGTCTAGTATTATCCAACAACGAACACATTTGCATTAACCATCAAGCCGCATTCAACGCTGAAAATCGGTGTGAATTTCAGCTATTCAACAACAAATCTGAAACACTCTGTGAGATTATTAAGTCGAAAGCAGAGTTGATTTGGTTAAGAACGCATCAACGAAACAGATGGATGTTTGCGACCCACAACCAAATAGAACTACAAGCTGTATGCAAGGGAATACCATCCACCATTTACCTTGATGGATCGGGTTTATTGTCTCTTTCCCCAGGCTGCACCGCACGAAACGCCAACATTAGTATTAGCACATTCAGCACGATGATCACCGAATCACGTCTAGCATACATTCGTTTTGGCAATATAACAACGCCCGTTGTGAAAGATACATCAGAGTCAGCTCGAGAGACTGCAACCCAACCATCTGAATCAGACGAACTAGATCGTCTACAACAACGGCTGGCTAAGCTAAAGGATACATCATGGTCAAATCAATTTACCACTGTGCAGCATCATCAAGAAGCCGCGTATGCTGCGTTAGCAATATCAATAATATTAATCATTGCATAAGTCTCCGACGGCGATTCGTCAACTGGAAGCCACGACAAGGGACCTGCAACAACCAAGAGAACGACGAGCAGCCATCACCTGAACCTACCCCACGCAGTTTTGCGTTCAGCATTAGCGACGGTTGAACACTTGTTCAACGGCCGGGAGAATGTTCAGTCGCAGCAATAGATATAAGTCAGCGCACTGAAGTATCATATATCGGGTCAAGCCGTCAGCAACATTATCAATGACCCACTTATTCGTACGAGCTTATTCTGCTGAATTGTAACTTGGCTTGCTCCCATTAGCGGATTTGCCAATTATGCATAATAACCAACACTTTGCTGTAGACCTATTCTGTTAACCTAACCACTTTTTACCTATAAATACCCTTAAGTTTATTCAATAAAGTTAGTAACAATTCTGAATCTTACAATCAAGTTTTACTCATTCTGCATTCAACAGAGGCTGTCGCTCTAGTCTTCAGATCCTCATATGCAAACCATAGTCCAACTGGTTCAAGTTCTAGTTGCGACGACTTTAGGCAGACAGTTTATGTACTGTATGCCAGGCATCTAAGCCAAGCAATTACAAATACACTTGTTTAAATGGTCCAAACACTTTTTGCAATGTGTGTGGTAAATTTATTATGAATAATAAATTTCGACCCTTTGATAGTGAGGTGATATATCGATATTTCCTCTACTTTCGCATTGAACCAAATTTTGAAGAGGCTTGGACACCGAGGAGAATTAGCTATTCTTGCCGCTTGACATTACTTAAATGGAGCGAAGGCAAAAGGTATGTTTTAGTTTTAGATGCTTTTTTGAAAGGTCCTTTATTGTTTTCTTGACCTAGATGCTACTTGAAGTTTGACACGCCAATGATTTGAAGAAAACCATCTTGTCATGTGACAGATTGCTATTTTTGCCTTAGTAAATGCTTAGGCATCGAAAAGAACGCAAAATGGAAATACGCGAAAGTGCGCTCAGTGACACTTCCCAAAATTCATTCCGCTAATGAATCATATCCAGTATGTCCCGACAAAATGAATAATTATACTTCTTTGAATAGCTCTTCTATATTTTTTAAGGTATTGTTAAAAATAAAATTTTTTTTTTTAATTTTCTAGCTTTTAAATATCTGATTTAGCTATTTTTTGACCCGGCTGCCATCACCACTCATTTTTGTCTACATATCGCCGCCTGGGATAAAACATAAATTTGAACTTTGTCAAACAAAAAAAGTGGAAAAATCCTAACTTTAAAAATCCACCATAAATCCAATTTTCCACGAAAAAAGTTGAAAACTCCGCACTTTAAAAATCCACCATAAATCCAATGTTCCATGATTTTGGGCCATACCCGGCTTGTTTTATTCGGTACGATGTAAACTTTAAGTTGGTACCCATTTTCGAACAAAAAACACATTTTTCATTTTTGTCGAGCTGCTGCGCTGCCATTACTTATTCAATCATTTTGATCTGTATGGCAAAATTAAGCTCTGATCTATTTACTTTAAAATAAAACGGAAACTGGCCCAATCGAGTGGATATCTGCCGAGATATTTGAAGAAATTCCAAAAAAGTCCGAAATTTAACATTTTGAAAAAAAACTGTGCCGTTGAAAAAAAATAAAGGTGGTATTTTCGTGATCTAGGGGTCCAACACTAACAGAATTTGCCATCAATTGCTGGGGAGCACACCAAGTATATTATTTTGTAAACTAGTGTTATCAGGCATTTTGATTTACTAGGATTTAGTCCCAGACCATTTCTTTGCGCCTTGTTAATACGTTATCCTTAGCGTGAGTGGCGTTACTTCGCCTGGTCACAGGAATTGTGTGTCGGGGGGTTGGGTAGTATACAGCACATAAACTGTCTACTGATTAGGTGTCGCACCCAGCACTTGGAACTAGGTGGACGGCGGAGAATGGTGCGCAAGATGAGGATCTGAAGACTAAAGCGACAGCCTCTGTTGATTGCGATGGTAGATGAGTAACAGTCAGTGGTATTCTGAGATTGAGAGTGATTTTATTGAACAAACTTAACGGTATTTATAGGTACAAAAGTGTTTACGTTAACAAAAATATGTAGAAAGGGGAAATGAAATTACAGCTATTCTTCATAACTCGCAGTGGGTCAAAGTGCTATATGCAGTGCTGAGTTATTGCTCTATTTCCGAATTGTGGAGTCAGCTATTTTCGCTGCGTCGGCAGATTGATGACTGTTAAGCATACTGAAGGTGGAGCTGTATAATTGCAGTATCGGCAGCAAGTGTTTTGATATATGATTCTTTGTTCGACATTCGTAATTGCGATAATACTTATATTATGTAACTCGA
>JBAMCF010000574.1:0-83904 GCA_037075285.1 Drosophila lutescens | reverse complement strand
TGCTTAGGTCGTGTGATTTTACGTTTCAGTGGAACAGGCTTATCATAGAGATGTTTAATGTTAGTATTAAGAACGCATAATTGGTCCTCAACCTACTTAAGTCATTAAGAAAGAATACGTCTAGTATGACAGCTGTTGGAAAAATGGGTAGGTATTTCACTGTTTACTATATCTAATCCGAGTGCTTTAAAGCTATTTAGCAGATTAGCCTCTTTTAAAATGTTGCTGTTCAGGTCCCCTGTGAGTATAACATCTGTATAAGACAAAGAGACGTCCGAAATTACATCTAACAGGTGGCTATAGTCTGTGTTACGGTTTGGTCTGTAGATGCATCCTATAAGAGCTTTTAAAGACATATGTTTGTTCGATACTTCGACAAAAATATATTCTATTAGGCTTTCCGTTGGATGTTTACAAATAATTTTGGCATTCAACCTATTTTGAACATAAATAATAACACCACCCCCGTGACTAGCACGATCAGAACGATACAACACATAACCATCACAAGAAATAGACATATCACTAGTTTCAGCTGTTAACCAGGATTCTGACACACATATAATATCAACCTCAGAACTAGCAAAAATATACCTGAACTCATCCATTTTGTTTACCAGACTTTGTGCATTAAGATGTATAATTGTTAAGCCTTGGGCTTGTCTTTTTAATAGTCTAACCAAGCTGTGCGCAATAGATAAATCAATAAAGTGCTATTCTCAGTTTGGAAAATGTAAAAAACCCTACAATTGGATAAGTTAAAGAAGGATATAGTTATACAAATTATTATTATAATTCAAAACAACAAATTTGAAACAATTTACAAACAAGTGTACATTTGTACGCAAATTAAAATTGCATTGATAGTATTGTAACTGATAGAAAGTATACAAATTCAATACTTTTACATTGATCACATTCATCTCTAAAGATTATAAAATGAAAGACCGATTTTTAAGGGGATACGACCACAGCCCAAACCTTAAGAGCTACAGCAGCCAAATTTTTGCACAGTATTCCATTGGGGGCGTAGGCGCCCACTAAGATCCGACATGTCCCCCCAGTGGCCCCAAACAGCTCCAACATCCATATTTAGAGCAAAAAAGTATTAGATGTACTCAAGCTTAACTTCTAAAGGGGTTGGAATTTCGAAATTTGGATTTTGCAGAATTTTAGGTCTTGAAAAGGCCTAATTAAAAATCTAAAAGAAATTTCGATATCCCCCATAATTTGGGGGCTACATTTAAAATTAACTTTTCGATTTTAAAAATCTAAACCGCTGCTCCGATCAAGATGATTTTTGGATCATTAGTTATTCTATGGCCCAAATGCTTAAGTTTTATTTTTCAAGTTTTTAACATTTTTTAAAGTATTTTTAACGAATTTATATAGATTTTCTAAGTTATTGCGTTGCATTTTGTGGGAGCCTGCCGAGAGAGCGAAACCCAGAGAGCGGATGCCAAGAGAGCGACGGCCGAGAGAGCAACACCCAAGGAAACTGACGAGGGGGAGGGGTAGTGCTGTGTGGAATGGGGCAATTTAAGTTAAAATTTGTTTTGGATTTTAAAAACTTAAGCTGCTGTTCCGATCAATATGATTTTCGATCAATAGTCAGTCCTGTGGATCAAATGCTTAGGTTTTATTTTTAAAAAAATATTTTTCATTTTGTAGCAGAAGTAAGAGCCTTATTTTATTCCCACCAAGGAAGAAAATAAAAAATTACTACAAATTCTGTAAGCAAAGACAAAATGTTTCCAATTTAATTATTAATCTTAAGATTCGAACTTTTGACCAAATACTTATGTACATTTGTATATTTGGATTTGTTTTGATTTGCTTATATGTACAATACATGTACAATACAATACATACACACAATTTGTGTGTATGTTTCTACTTGAAAGTAGATAATGTGCTTAAATACAAATAAAATCATTAATTTCCTTTCAGCCAATGCAAAATTTGTCGAGCTTAAAATTAATAATTATCAATCAAATGTGGAATCGGAAAATAATAAGTTACTTCGCTATTTTTGTATGAGATGCCAATCTTTTCGTGTGTGTACAAATGTTTTCGTTTCATTCAAAACAACAAATTTGAAACAATTTACAAACAAGTGTACATTTGTACGCAAATTAAAATTGCATTGATAGTATTGTAACTGATAGAAAGTATACAAATTCAATACTTTTACATTAATCACATTCATCTCTAAAGATTATAAAATGAAAGACCGATTTTTAAGGGGATACGACCACAGCCCAAACCTTAAGAGCTACAGCAGCCAAATTTTTGCACAGTATTCCATTGGGGGCGTAGGCGCCCACTAAGATCCGACATGTCCCCCCAGTGGCCCCAAACAGCTCCAACATCCATATTTAGAGCAAAAAAGTATTAGATGTACTCAAGCTTAACTTCTAAAGGGGTTGGAATTTCGAAATTTGGATTTTGCAGAATTTTAGGTCTTGAAAAGGCCTAATTAAAAATCTAAAAGAAATTTCGATATCCCCCATAATTTGGGGGCTACATTTAAAATTAACTTTTCGATTTTAAAAATCTAAACCGCTGCTCCGATCAAGATGATTTTTGGATCATTAGTTATTCTATGGCCCAAATGCTTAAGTTTTTATTTTTCAAGTTTTTAACATTTTTTAAAGTATTTTTAACGAATTTATATAGATTTTCTAAGTTATTGCGTTGCATTTTGTGGGAGCCTGCCGAGAGAGCGAAACCCAGAGAGCGGATGCCAAGAGAGCGACGGCCGAGAGAGCAACACCCAAGGAAACTGACGAGGGGGAGGGGTAGTGCTGTGTGGAATGGGGCAATTTAAGTTAAAATTTGTTTTGGATTTTAAAAACTTAAGCTGCTGTTCCGATCAATATGATTTTCGATCAATAGTCAGTCCTGTGGATCAAATGCTTAGGTTTTATTTTTAAAAAAATATTTTTCATTTTGTAGCAGAAGTAAGAGCCTTATTTTATTTCCACCAAGGAAGAAAATAAAAAATTACTACAAATTCTGTAAGCAAAGACAAAATGTTTCCAATTTAATTATTAATCTTAAGATTCGAACTTTTGACCAAATACGTATGTACATTTGTATATTTGGATATGTTTTGATTTGCTTATATGTACAATACATGTACAATACAATACATACACACAATTTGTGTGTATGTTTCTACTTGAAAGTAGATAATGTGCTTAAATACAAATAAAATCATTAATTTCCTTTCAGCCAATGCAAAATTTGTCGAGCTTAAAATTAATAATTATCAATCAAATGTGGAATCGGAAAATAATAAGTTACTTCGCTATTTTTGTATGAGATGCCAATCTTTTCGTGTGTGTACAAATGTTTTCGTTTCATTCAAAACAACAAATTTGAAACAATTTACAAACAAGTGTACATTTGTACGCAAATTAAAATTGCATTGATAGTATTGTAACTGATAGAAAGTATACAAATTCAATACTTTTACATTGATCACATTCATCTCTAAAGATTATAAAATGAAAGACCGATTTTTAAGGGGATACGACCACAGCCCAAACCTTAAGAGCTACAGCAGCCAAATTTTTGCACAGTATTCCATTGGGGGCGTAGGCGCCCACTAAGATCCGACATGTCCCCCCAGTGGCCCCAAACAGCTCCAACATCCATATTTAGAGCAAAAAAGTATTAGATGTACTCAAGCTTAACTTCTAAAGGGGTTGGAATTTCGAAATTTGGATTTTGCAGAATTTTAGGTCTTGAAAAGGCCTAATTAAAAATCTAAAAGAAATTTCGATATCCCCCATAATTTGGGGGCTACATTTAAAATTAACTTTTCGATTTTAAAAATCTAAACCGCTGCTCCGATCAAGATGATTTTTGGATCATTAGTTATTCTATGGCCCAAATGCTTAAGTTTTATTTTTCAAGTTTTTAACATTTTTTAAAGTATTTTTAACGAATTTATATAGATTTTCTAAGTTATTGCGTTGCATTTTGTGGGAGCCTGCCGAGAGAGCGAAACCCAGAGAGCGGATGCCAAGAGAGCGACGGCCGAGAGAGCAACACCCAAGGAAACTGACGAGGGGGAGGGGTAGTGCTGTGTGGAATGGGGCAATTTAAGTTAAAATTTGTTTTGGATTTTAAAAACTTAAGCTGCTGTTCCGATCAATATGATTTTCGATCAATAGTCAGTCCTGTGGATCAAATGCTTAGGTTTTATTTTTAAAAAATATTTTTCATTTTGTAGCAGAAGTAAGAGCCTTATTTTATTTCCACCAAGGAAGAAAATAAAAAATTACTACAAATTCTGTAAGCAAAGACAAAATGTTTCCAATTTAATTATTAATCTTAAGATTCGAACTTTTGACCAAATACGTATGTACATTTGTATATTTGGATATGTTTTGATTTGCTTATATGTACAATACATGTACAATACAATACATACACACAATTTGTGTGTATGTTTCTACTTGAAAGTAGATAATGTGCTTAAATACAAATAAAATCATTAATTTCCTTTCAGCCAATGCAAAATTTGTCGAGCTTAAAATTAATAATTATCAATCAAATGTGGAATCGGAAAATAATAAGTTACTTCGCTATTTTTGTATGAGATGCCAATCTTTTCGTGTGTGTACAAATGTTTTCGTTTCATTCAAAACAACAAATTTGAAACAATTTACAAACAAGTGTACATTTGTACGCAAATTAAAATTGCATTGATAGTATTGTAACTGATAGAAAGTATACAAATTCAATACTTTTACATTGATCACATTCATTTATTATATAGCTCTGCCAGTAGCCTTCTGATTCTCGCCCCTGAAGGGTCTTCTAAAAAGGGTTTTACACAAAGGTTCTTAAAAAACGCGCTAATAAGAAAACATAAAATCCTGACAACCGTACTCCAAACTAATTTTAAGCGAACGAAGTCGCTCCGGGTATAGCTAGTTATAATATAAAACAAGAGAGAACGCTATAGTCGGGTTGGTGTCCCGACTATCTAATACCCGTCACTCAGCTAAAGGGAGTGCGAACGCTGTACTCGGGTTGGTGTCCCGACTATCTATTGGGGCTAAAGGGAGTGCGAGGGAGATAGATATATAAACAATTTTGATTGCGTATAACTTTTTAATGAATGGTCCGATTTGAAAAATGTCTTCTACATTTCGATAGGTATTAATAAACACTATAAAATTGCGTTTATATATTTTTAAAATCTTAAAAGATGTGGCCTCCAGACACATTTGAAAATCGTTTATGGCGATTGTGGGCGTTAGGGGGGGCGTGGCACCTCGATGAAACAAACTTGCGCTGCGTAGGAAGCCCAAGAATATGTGTGTGAAATCTCAACCTTCTAGCTTTTATAGTTTCCGAGATCTCAGCGTTCATACAGACAGACGGACAGACAGACGGACAGACAGACGGACAGACGGACATGGCTAGATCGACTCGGCTAGTGATCCTGATCAAGAATATATATACTTTATGGGGTCGGAAACGCTTCCTTCTCCCTGTTACATACTTTTGCACGAATAAAATATACCCCTTTACTCTACGAGTAACGGGTATAAATACTTCGTAACTAGATATATGGTTAAGATACGTTGAGAAGACATCAAGATTACAGACATACAATTTACCAGAGACATATAATTGTTATTATTGTTCACGAAATGACAATTCAGTTGATGGAAAGGCATCCGCGAACTGCTGCATTCCTTCGAAGAAGTGAAATGTTTCATCTCCAGCATGTTTAACATGCACCAGGCCGCGTCTCGTAAATACTGCAGTCACCTTTTTCATCCTTTTAAGGTGCATAGCTTTTTTAAAGATTGTGTATTGCTCCTTGGATAGCTGTTCATTAATATAGAACGGCACCTGAGAGTCAAATCCCATCAGATTCAACTAAAGATGCTGCTTCCTTTCGCGGCGATGCATTTCCAGGGTCCTGAGTAGCAATATTTTGTCCCGTAGATTTCCCATTTTTAGGATTATTACAGGATCCACATTACTGCGCTGTGTTTTACGAGCTCGGAAGATCTCTGTGATCCTATGTGGTGGCGTTGGGCCTAAGGCATAGCAGAGGGTGTTGTAGAGCGTTTTAACATTCTCGCCTTCAGAATAAGGAACTCCATTAATGCGTAGGTCAAGAGCAGTTTTGGCCACGTCCTGCACAGCCTGCTTCTTGTCAACGCAGCCGAGCCATCTCGTTATCCATGCGCTCCAAGTTACTTTGTAGCTTATCTCGTTGTGAACGCAGGGCCTCCACATCCTTCTCCAGGGTGTCAATTCTACCAACCAGCTGTTTAACATCACCCATGAAAGCATCAAGGCGTTCAGCAACACCGTCTACAATGCGTTTTTCGGCTTCACGCATATTGGATACCATAGCTTCTGCCTGCTCCTGGAGACGTTGGTTCAGTACAGCAAGCATTTTATCCATAGGGACATCCGAAGTGCGACTAAGATCAGTGCTTGTGTTTTCCCGCAAGCGTTTTGTCTTGGGCTGCGACGTTGACATTTTTAAAACTTAACGTAGCTTCCTATAGTAGCAAGTTCTGACAGTTTAAGATGCACTGTGCAAAGATTCAGAAGTGTGAATGGCAGTATCGATGGGTGTCCCAATCAGCTGACGTGTGTCACCACTGATGTTGTTTGTAGTTTCCACACGTTTCTCACTCAGAAAGGAATGAAGAAAACGATTTCGCGCTTGTTTACCTCCCCTTTCTCACGCTTCTCCGAAATGAGTTTTTTAATTATTCCGATGACAAAAACTAAGTTTTTCCAGAAATAACACCGCACAGGTATACTGGCTATGTGTAAATGCGGGTAAACGATAGCCTGGCCAAGTTGTACAGGTCTGAGACTTTGTTGTCTTTGCAGGTATGTGCAACAAAATCAAAACAACGCGGAGCTCGAAAGAAACGCATTGACTTTTGACTTGTTTATTAAAAAAAAATTTTTTAAGAAATATTTATTGGGTTGGCAAGAAAGTCATGTCGTTTTTTTTTCAATATTTTCAAAGATGATTTATTTATATCAGGACTTATAATTAATCAATTATGTATTGGCCGTTTTGTATGACCACTAATGACCATCTCTCGGGCAGCTGCATAATTCCGCGCTCGAAGAACTTTTGGTCTTTTCCAGCAAAGAATCGAGACAAGTGGTTTTCGACAGCCTCATCTGAATCAAAGTTTTTACCATTCAAAGAGTTTTTAGTTTTCAGCTGCGTTAATTTTTGCCGAGTGACCAAAGATGTGTGGGGCCTAGCGTTGTCATGGTGAAAGACTATACCCTTGCGTTTAGCTAGTGCCGGCTCCTTTTCTTTAATTTTTTCCGCCAAATTGGATAGCTGGCGACAGTACACATCTGAATTTATGGTTTCATTCCGTCCCAGCAGCTCAAAGTGCACTACACCCTTCCAATTCCACCAAACAGACAGCATAACTTTCCTTTGATGGATATCGGCCTTTGATGTGGCTTGAGCTGGCTCATCTTTCTTGCTCCATGATCTTTTTCGTTGGACATTATTGTAAACAACCCACTTTTCGTCGCCAGTAATGATCCGCTTCAAAAGAGGATCGTTTTTAATCCGTTGCAGCAGAGAATGGCAGATATTGATACGCTTAGTTAGGTGAATTTCCTTTAAGTTATGCGGAACCCAAACATCGAGCTTGTTTACGTAGCCAAGTTTCTTCAAATGGTTTTCAACCGTTGTATGCGACACACTGAGCTTCTCTGACATCTCCCGCGTTGAATAACGCCGGTTTTCATCCAGCAAAGCCTGAATTTGTTCGTCAAAAACGGCCTATGGTCGACCAGAACGTGGGACGTCTTTAACTCCAAAATCTCCAAGCCTGAATTTGGCAAACCAGCGCTGACATTGGCGATCACTCATGGCATCTTTACCATGCACTTCGCACAATTTTTCGCGAGCTTCGACCGCTTTTTTTTCCTTTTCGGAAATAAAAAAGCAAAATATTCCGAAAATGCTCACTTTGATCCTCATGTTTAATTTGCTATAGCTTCCACAAATGTTATCGAATAATTACCAAATTTTCATCGATAGTACCTAAGACAATAAGCTTTAAAACGATACTAAAAGGATGACCCTGGTGCTCGATTAGTCGTAAATAAATTAGATTAAAAACGATTACTAAAAAAAACGACATGACTTTCTTGCCAACCCAATACATGTATAGAAAAATGTAACACCTTAAAAATGTTTAAGAGGACTTATAATCCGTTAGAAAATGAAATCCTAAGGTACGATTTATTCAACTTATTTTCTGCCAAATTTATTTTATATTGCTTCAATCAAGTACATTTTTGAAGGCTTTCGAAGTTCACCACTTAATTTTTTAATGTGAAAACAAAGTTTCTCCGGCAATCAAATTAGCTCTGGTGATATTTCGCCTCAGACATCAGCCTTGCCTGGCTATAAACGACTAATGGAATCATTAGGCTGGCTAAAAAAGACCTAATTGATTATAAAAGGCAACGACTTTCAATAGCCGCAAATAAATGGATGGGATATGCAGTCAAGCTGCAAGACATGCAATGCCGTCTTGCTGCTCGATTTCCGATTATAGGCAATAGATTTTACCATATCTTCCAGGCAGAAGCAGCAGTGGCAGCCGTGGCAGCGGAACAACAGTAATGGTCAAGCCAACGGTTGCCTCATCGACAGTTTATTAGTTTAAATTAATAATAAACAAAAATTGTTTACTTTTTCTTACATGTTTTCTTCTTCATCTTCACAGCCGGCTTTTTATCCGGCAAAAATAGGAAATTTTTCACGACAGTGCTGCCACCTTTTTGTAAAGGCGGCATGTTTTTATTAATTTCTCAATAACTACAACTTTTTTTAACATTACTAAGTACCTTTGAATAAATAATTCGTTAACACAACATTTCGATAACTACTCCGAAATTTGTTATTTTAAAGTTCGAGCTAATTGGTACCACTGTCAGGTTGGACGGTTTGCCGATGGATTTTTTTAGCTAATTTTTTAGAGAGGTTTTATAAAAAGCATATTTTTAAATAAAACCCGAAGTAAATATAAAAATTGTAGTATGCAGATAGTTCATAAAATTCATTAGAATTATCTTAAAAAAAGTTATATTTTTGACAAACATTTGTAAGTTGGTTAATTTTATCAAAAAGTCCGGCAAAGTACGGGGGATTTAGAAACCGTCAAAAATGTCGTCTGTGACACCGAGATTTGCTATTCGGGGGAAATTTGGTTGGAATGGTTTTCTGTGACACCTCCGAATATACCCTTTTACTCTACGAGTAACGAGCATAATGATAAGGGCAATTCTCTACAATTATTTTATTCGTTTCAATACCATCCGTGCACAATGTCTTGACAGGTAAAAACTTTACATCACGCGACTTTCAAGATTTTTTGCTTATTTTTTTCCGCAGAAGGGGGGAGATTGAAAGATTCCATCCCACAAGCGCCACCTGGATTTAGCCGAGTTTCAAACATTTATCCGAGTTCTGAACGTCGAGTCCATCTACCATTGTCCGTCTGTTCTTCTGTCCGTTTCTATGTAAACTAGTGACTCAGTTTTAAAGCTATCGCGATGAAACTATCGCAAAAGTCTTCTTTCAATTGGAGGTAGTACATATGTATGACTACGAGCCGGATCGGACCATTATATCTTATGGCTCCCTTAGAAATAATAAAAAAAAATGATAGAAAAAACATTGTAACTTTGTAGGAAGTAGACGTTTTCATTTTTGACAGTTTAAAAACAACATTTTAAATTGGCAATAATATATCTGGAATCCCTGAAACAGCACCGATTAAGTTAGCATTAAACTATAGGTATTTATTTTAACTGCAAGGGTTTATAAACTTCGGCTTGCCGAAGCTAACTTCCTTTCTTGATTTTGATATTCTTAGACAACAAGTAATGTTCCACTGTTCCATTACTCGTAGAGTAAAGGGTATATTGAATGTAACAGAAAGTAGGCAAGCAGATCTACTAAATCTCTAAAAGTAATGCTGGCAGTTTATGGTACATTGAATGACCTTTCATAATCTAAAACTGAAATCGCATTTAGTTTTATCAGACCAGAGTTATCCTTTCTCAAAGTTACACTTTGATTCACATTTCATCAAGACTATCCAAATTTTACTTTTTCTTCATTTTTAAAAAAAAAATATTAAGCTAACAATCTTTAATGTACCAAAAAACTGGAAATGCCATTGTTTTCTTTTAAATGTTAACTAATTTTTCATTTAAAAACAAAAATTTAGAATTCATATATTATATTTTTAATAAATATTTTTTATACACCTTAAATTTAACCTGATTCTGAGAAATCTTTAAAGATTTCTCGGAAGAGCCGCGTTTCGCCGTTTTCATATTTTACTGAAAATTTCTCTGATATATAAACTTTCAAATGTGCAAAAATAGAGGTGCAGTTTTGTGCTTTTTTTGAGAAAAGTTAATAACAGTAACCTAACCTCAAAAATTAAAAATTTTCCAGAAACGGTTTTATTAGTATGTTTGCCTTTCTTGGGCATATTTTAAGGAAGTAAAATACACTTTTACTAACTTTTAGGCAGTAGAGTTGGAATCTTTAGTTCCTTTACCTCTATCGTTTATAGTTATGGAGATATCTTCACATTTGTAAGCCAAAAAGGTGCGCTTACTCTTTTAGCTTTTGTGGGTGAATTAATTGACCAATCCGAATCAAATTTGGCTCTAAATGCATATAAAACAATTGGATAACATGGAAAAAGACGCTTTGACGGAAACGACTTCCACCCAAAGGTGCTATATATGTGGTTGTACAAGTAAAGAATTCAATAAGATTGAGCATATGATTAAAGTTCCCACAAAAACCGAAAAATTACAATTCGGCCTATCAATTCTTCACGGCTGGATCCGTTTCTTCGAATGCCTTCTTCATCTATCCTACAAGTTGACAATTAAGAAGTGGCAAGCTAGGAACCCTGAAGATAAGAAAATTGTTGCTGACAGAAAAGCTCAAATTCAAAAAGATTTTAGGAATCAGATGGGACTTATAGTGGATCAACCCAAGCCAGGTTGCGGAAATTTTAATGACGGCAATACAGCTCGAAGGTTTTTTAAGAACGCTGAACTTTCTGCTAAGATAACTAATATAGACTTAGACCTGATTAAAAGAATGCATACTATATTGATTGCAGTGTCATCTGGCAAGGAAATATATGTTATCAAGTTTCGTTTGTTTGCACATCAGACAGCTTATCTTTTTGTAGAGAAATACCCATGGTATTATATGCCTCCTTCCTTGCATAAATTTTTTATTCATGGCCCAGAAATTATTGAGCACGCTTTGCTTCCAATTGGCCAACTTTCAGAAGAGGCGCAAGAAGCAAAAAACAAGGATTTTAAAAGATATCGGGAGCAATTTTCTCGAAAAATCAGTCGAGAAAAACAAAACGAAGACGTTTTTAAAAGGCTACTCATAAGTTCTGATCCAATAATAACCTCTATATCGGATTTACACAAGAGGCTCTTGACTTATTGAAGCCCTCAGAAGAAGATTCAGATTCAGACGAAGGTGCAGATACGGACGAAGATGCAGATACGGACACAGATTGTTAAGACTGTTTAATAATTTTAGTGTTAATAAAGTATTATGAAAAAAACATACACAAAAAAACCCAAATTTTTGGTCAAAAAACTTTTTTTGTGCCTAAATATCAATCGAAAATGGTTGGACAACATAAGAAATGTTTTTATTTAATATTTAAGATATTAACAATTACCTAAAATAATAATATAAAACAAATTTACTGCAAATGCATTGAGACACACGAAAATAACAGAATAACATAGTTTTCGTCTGTTTTACTAAAATTAAAAATTAATTTTAAATACTAAAAAAAATATTTTTTCGTCTATTTTACTAAAATTAAAAATTAATTTTAAATACTAACAAAAATATTCTTTTAGTAAATCCGGTTTTTTTTTATAAGTGATTTAAACTTGTTTAAAAAAATTTTTTTTGGGCATCGTATCATGCTTGGTTGATTCGATTCGCACTTTTGGCCTTTGTTACCTCACTGTGCAGCGTCGTAAGCAGGAGAGAATCGAAGCAGCCGAACGTGTGTGAAAATCATCAGAAAGCAGCAGAATTTATTATTTATTAATAAACCGTATTCAATAATATCTTACACGCGTCATGTATGTAATTAGCTAAGTTTAAAAACCAGTGTCCTTAAAAATCGACTGTATGTCTATCTCTCAATCTCCCCCCTTCTTTGCAGAGTGTATTATAATTTCAGTCAGAAGTTTCCAAAAGTTCCTCTTGGTCTGAAGAATTCGCGATCTCATTATGTTGAACAAGTCATTAACGGCTTTATTGGTTAGCACTAATAAAATGTGACCATGGTCATTAGTGGTTCCTCTTGATCTGAAGAATTCGCGATCTTATTATGTTGAAGAATTACTGTGTATAAGTACAAATTGCAACCTTTAAATTTTCAACAAAAGAGACTTAAGACTTATATATTTTCGATCATATAAAAGTTATTTAATGATTTTTTTAGTAAAAGTCTTCTCATAAGAGTTACGGAGGACTTTTTTCAGTCAAAAAATAACAGTTATTTTTAGACTTTTATTATAAAAGTCATGAATAAAAGTTACGGAGGACTTTTATTTTTTTGGTCAGAAAATAACTGTTATTCTCTAACTTTTATTTTAAAAGTCTGAAATAAAAGTTACTTCATGACCAATTTTAAAAAAGATAAACATTTTTAGGTCATTGCGGATATTAATAGTCTGCATTAAATTGGCTTTATGATTTTTTTTCTCAGATTTTTAGTGTTATCCTAGGCGTATGATTTTTTCGATAAAAAATAATAAAATAACTGTTATTTTCGGTCCCTGGTGAAAACGAATCATTTAAGTATCTTCAATGTGGTTGAAGCAAATACTGATATAGATGTCCCCTCACAGTACAGAGATACCGTCCAATCGATGATTGAAGAATTTTCCGAAAAGAAGCAGACTGCTGAGTGCCCGATCTCGCTGAAAATTTTACCGGATGAGAACATAACGCCGTTTCGACATTCTCCAAGCTATTAGCGAAGCTGATGTAGTTAAGCAGCAGATTGATGAATGCGTAATGCATAATGGACTTGGAAAATGGTTTCTTTCACGTTCCAGTCGAAGAAAGCAGCAAGAAGTATACAGCGTTCATAGCGAGGGCCTCTTCGAATTCAATCGATCGTTTTTGCAATTCGCCAGCAGTCATAGGTCATGTATTTCAAAACCTCATATTTTAAAACATTCTGGATCTTTACATGCCGAAACTGCCGACGAATGCCTGGGAAAGGTAAACAAGGTGTTAGATGCAGCAGCTGAATACGGGCTAAGAATGAATGCCGATTCCTGCAGTCCTAAATAACATTTTTGGGACATGAAGTTGGAGGAGAAGAAATTAAGCCTGGACCGGAGAAAACCAAAGCCATCAGAAAGTTTTCAATGCCGCAAAACATCAAGGCAGTGCAGTCGATTTTGGGATTAACTGGGTTTCTCCTTAAATTTATAAAAACTATTCACTGATGGCAAAACCATTAACGAATTTGCTCCGAAAAGACGTGAAATTTAAAATGGGTCTGGACGAGCAGCACATGGCACATGGCCAAAATTCAAAAAATCGACTGAACCCAAAATTGGAAAAGGGTATGCAAATTTTCTCTAAAATGCTCAAGCATACCAGATTTTTCTGGAAAACTATCGGTACTTTTTAAAAAAAGACCTAAATTCGTGAGCACGTGTTTAGTCGCAAAGCAAAACTGCGCGCATCACTAATTTTTCGCAGCAACATTAAACTTTGAAAGCGTGAACTTCTCTTATTTCGTGTTAAAACTAATATTCTGTGATATGGATTTTGAAGTTAAAGGTATTTTCTTTAAGATTCAATATTTATAAAAGCTAACTTGTGTTGTCCTAATTATGAAATTAATGGTTTACTTTCTAATGTTTTTAGCAGCTTTTGTGTTCGTTCTTTTTGTGTTTACATAAAGTTTTAACTGTGATCCCCCAAGATTCCCCGATTAAAGTTTTATTTAGTGTATTTGTTAATACCTTAAGGTATAAAAAAAGTTAAAGCTAGCTGCATATATTTGCAGATGTGTCCATAATCAACAATATACTAACATCAACTCTTTTTTTCTTTAAGGTCAAATCAGCTGTTTTGCGTTGTAGTTGTGCTGTGTCATTGTGTTCGTCTTTCCAGTGGAGGGTTATGCCTTTTGGTCTCCATTCGGCATCCGCGACTTTTCAACGAGTTTTGGACCAAGTAATTGGTCCGGAAATGTCACCCCACGCATTCGCCTACCAGGACGACATAATAGTGATCGGACGCACACTAGAAGAACACAAAGCGAGCCTGAGAGAAGTGTTTCGGCGGCTAAATTAAGCAAATCTGAGGCTAAGCCTGGACAAATGCCAATTCTTCAAGAAGAAACTATTGTATCTAGGTCATCGAGTGTCTAGCGAAGGAATAGGCACGGATCCGGGAAAGTTAGCAGTCATCGCCGAACTAGAACCACCATCCACAGTAAGAGAACTCCAACAGTACTTGGGCGTAGCATCACGGTACCGCCGATTCGTACCTGATTTCGCAAAAATAGTCAAACCACTCAATGATTTGCTACGCAAAGGCAACAAGTGGGTATGGACACCGGAACATCAGATGGCGTTCGAAGAGGTTAAGGTAAGACTCGTTGCAGACCCCGTACTGGCGTGCCCGGACTTTGACAAACCGTTCACCCTGCAAACGGACGCGAGCGACTACGGTATCGGGGCAATACTAACCCAGGAGACGGAGAATGGCGAAAAGGTAATCTCTTACTCAAGCCGAACGCTCAACGGCGCCGAGAAGAATTACTCGACGACTGAGAAGGAGTGCTTGTCTGGGCGATCCGGAAGCTAAAGCCATACCTGGAAGGTTACCACTTTAAGGTAGTAACCGACCATATGGCCCTGAAGTGGCTAAACAGCATTGAGAGCCCTTCAGGAAGGATCGCCAGATGGGCCCTGGAGTTACATCAGTACGACTTCGAGATATCGTACCGGAAAGGACAGCTCAACGTGGTGGCGGATGCCCTGTCAAGACAGTCACTACCAGAAACGCTTCGAGGGATCAAGGAGACATCGGCGGAGGAAGCATCTGCACCATGCAGCTGGACTCAAGGAATGCGCGAGAAGATTAAGACCCAATCGCAAAAGTACACGGACTACGTGATGGAAGGTGACACCCTATACGGGAACATACCACACAGAGCAGGCAGCGAGGATGTCGAAACGTGGAAGATGTGCGTCCCTAAAGCTCTAAGGGAAACGGTGCTAAAAGAGAAACACGACTCACCTTCAGCGGGCTTCGTTGGAAGCCAAAGGACGATTGCACGTCTGGCAGCACGATATTACTGGCCAGGTATGCACAGAGATGCCCGAGCCCATGTGAGAAAGTGCGAGATATGCATGAGATTCAAGCCGAATCAAATGCAAGCGGCTGGCAAAATGCTAACGCAGGTGCCAGAGGAACCATGGGCAACGGTATGTGCGGACTTCGTCGGACCCCTGCCGCGTTCAAAGCATGGCAACCAAATGCTGCTAGTACTGATAGACCGGTTCTCCAAGTGGACTGAGTTAGTACCACTGCGCGTCGGCCGAGTCACTAAAAAAAGCTTTCAGAGAACGAATAATCGCAAGGTATGGGGTCCCGAAGGTGGTCATAACGGACAACGGAGTACAATTTGCCAGCCGAATCTTCAAGGATTTCCTAGCCGATATGGGTATCAAACAACAGTTCACAGCTCCAACACCCCGCAAGAGAGTGAAAACAATGATTGCGCAGTTCGCCGGGCAGGACCAGAGAAATTGGGACGAGAAATGGCCGGAAATCATGCTTGCAGTAAACACCAGCGTTTCGGAATCCACTGGGTACACCCCGGCGTTTCTTACCCAAGGAAGAGAGCCCAGACTACCAAGCGCCCTCTACGATCGAGAAACGTTAGGGACAGGACGAGCGAATGAAACTCCGGATGAAATGCCAACAAACTCAGAGAGATCTTCGAGATTGTAAGGCGAAATCTAGAAAAAGCCTCCCAAGATCAAGCCAGGCATTATAATCTAAGGAGGAGGTAATGGACACCAGCAGTGGGTGACGTCGTGTGGGCCAAAGAACACCACTTACGACGGCAGCAACAAGCAAAACAACAACTGAAGGCCGTGTGCGAAGTGCAAGGGAATCAAACAGGAACCGTGGACTTTGGACCTGGATTGGAGAGTTGCCGCGGCAGAGCGCAAAAGGAAATAACGGAACTGCGCCGGACTTTGGACTCTGCCGTGGACGTTGGACAAGGGCCACATCTCCGCAACGGAGCGACACACAGGCGTGCCACATGCACCATCGGAAGCAGCGGAATGGTAGCAACACGCAGAACTAAAAGCGAAGGCCATGCGTGGAGGACAAGTGGGTCAAACAGGAACCACGGACTTTGGACCCGGAGTGGAGAAATGCCGCGGACAGAGCGCAAAAGGGAAATAACGGTACCCGGAGGCCCTATATAAAGCCGCCGGGCGTTGGAAGCTGGATCAGTCGATCACGAAAAGTCAATCTATCAAGATCAGTCCAGATAATCCAAGTGAACAAGTCAGACAGTGCAGTGAACAACCAATGAACAACAACAAGTCGAGTCGCCGGAAGCAACGCCGTGGAAGCCTACAAGGAGGAAGATCGCTAGGTCGAGACGTTCAGGATTGGATCACCAGGAATCTCCGAATTGAGACACAGGTAGCTGAGGTCCAGAGGGCATCACACTGCTAGGTCAAGGCGATCCGTTTATCTTTTCTGTCCCAACTAAATCCTCGCATCCTGCCTGGAAGGTCGATCAGAGTTTAAGCGGTGTAAGCCTGCGACAAGAAATCGTGAACTCGGGGAGAAACCTTTCTAGACCCAGTGTACCTTGCCAAGCAAGTCCTGGCGCGATCAGCCAGAGGGAGATCGGTCAATCGTTTGTGGTCTCGAGTGGAGAACTCCAGAAGAGCCCTGCGGTTTGAGTCGTGTAGTCCCGGAGCGGCGTGTGTCTGAACCCCGAGTGAAACGAGCCAGAAGGGAGATCGGTCGATCGTTAGTGGTCTCAAGTGGAGATCTCCAGAAGAGCCCTACGGTTGAGTCGTGTAGTCCCGGATCGGCGGATGACCAAGATCCCGACTACCAGAAGCCACGCTACGTCCAGCCGCGCGGAAGAAGAACGAAGGACATCGTCAGTAGCAAGCCAGCCAACGAATCGCGACAGATCGAGCTACGAGGAAACGTCACGGACGATAAGCCGAAGGGTGAAGCTAGGGCGGAACGTTCGTTTACACTAGGCGTAGGAGCGAAGTGAAGCGCTCGGCAGCATCCCTGAGTAACTTGGACTGCCAGCGCGATCTGAGTGAAACACTAGTGGGACCATCCGGGACAGAGCAAGGGACAGGCGGCGGTGCATCGACAGGAGGTATTCCTGGCGATCGCGGCCTCTGTTCACCCTAGTCTGAGAACGGTGACGCTTCCCTAAACCCGCACAGCTGATCTCCTGGCGAGTCTAAGACGCTACGAGTAGTGGTCGATTCTGCCCAGCAGAGACGAGCCGCGCCGAGCATATTCACGGAGCTTCAAGGATCTTCAGGGAGCTTCGAGCATCTTCAGAGAGCTTCAAGGATCGTCGAGGGAGCTACAGAACCAAAGCACCCAATTAACGGGGAGAGCAACAAGCCATCAAGGCGACCAGGAGTCGTCGACGGTCACGAGTGGCATCCTCAAGGCCAGCCGAGCCTACAAGATCACTGTACTACTACACCCGCAATAAACCCACTAAGAACCCCGTGAATTCCCACTGATCTACTGGGCGATCACGTTTATATAAATTTGGCGGGACGAACACACAGCCAAGTTTCCGTAAAAGCCAAAATATTTTCAGTAAATGCAGAGGAGTCAGCATAAAGCTTTGGTAGCTTCATATTTAGTCCTCTAACATTTTGATAAGCCAAAAAAAAACCTATTAATTTTCATCATTAAGCCAAAAGCTTTCAGAAAGTAGTACATTAAATACATCAGGCGGAGCAAATATTTTAAAAGACGATATCCTACGGGCGTACGAAAATCGAAAATGTTCAACTGCAATGTCCTCGGATGGGAATTTTTCTCGTATAAATTCCAAAACATCCTCAGATTCGGTATCCGGGGTAAATCCAGAAACAAATAATTGCTTCCTATGTGGAACAACTGAAAGTTTCTTACGCCCCTCACTCGGCTGAGATCCAGAAACGGTACCTACTGTACCTATGAGTACGGTCGGCCCCGAATTCGGTAACTCCGCCGGCTCTGAAGATTTTTTCCCAACATGACTTCCGAAAACAGGGACACCACCGGACCCAGCGGTATCCATTGGACCAGTTGCTGAGTCAACAGAAATTGCTGCAGTTACCAGGTTCGGATTTGGGGTAGATGCCACAACTTTATTTACTGCCGTTGAGCTTGCTTTCTTGCGTTTGGGCGACTCGCTTAGTAATTTTTTATTACTATATTGGGGACAAACGGAATCAAACCCTTCATTGAGCTTTTTAATAGCTCCCGAAAGATTTAAAAGGCCGTCTCGAGTCTGCCTCATAAAGCTGGTCATCTCACTTACCAACTTCCTGCAGAACTCACATGCCCACATGAGACCGGCACGCTGCTTAAGAAAGTCTCTAATTCTGCATTAAATCCTGCACATTTAACATGCATAATCGTTTCGCAGAACCAGCAGAAAATAAAATATTCATTAGGTGAAGAAGAAAGAATACAATATTTGCAGTTAAAATAAAAAGTCAAAGAAAGCAATGTACATTTTTATTTTTAACAGTGAACTTAACTCTTACTTAACGATATACAGTGGCGGCATTTTGAATAATTTGTAGACATTTTTAACAATTTTTCAAATAAAACTTTTGATATTGTTGAGCCGAACAAGAAACTGTTTTCACGTTGATCTGTTTTAGCGTTAAGCTGAACCGAAAACTTTTTTATTATTATTATTAGCTTTGAACTTAACTCTGAGCACTGAACTGAACACATGAACACTTTGAACTCAACTGAACTGAATACGTTTTGGTTGTCAAGATTTCTAATTGTTCAAAATCACCACGCCTGCATAAAATTTAAAATAAAAAAATCTTACTATTCCTATGGGAGCCTTAAGATATAGTGGTCCGATCCGGCTCGCTCCGACATATGTACTACCTGCAATAGAAAGAAGACTTTTGGGAAAGTTTCATTGCGATAGCTTTAAAACTGAGATACTAGATCGCATAGAAACGGACAGACGGTCATGGCTAGATGGACTCGGCTATTGGTGCTGATCAAGAATATATATACTTTATGTGGTCGGAAACGTCTCCTTCACTGCGTTACAATATCTGACTGAAATTATAATACCCTCTGCAAGGGTATAATAAAATATGAAAAATATCTCAAGTAAATTTGGCACTGGGATCAAATTCAAAAACCGCAAAGACACAAAGCACAAAAAGTATAAGAGCGCGGATCACGAATTAAATCGAAAGCCAGAGAGCGCGAGAGAAAAAGCTTCTATCGACTGAGCGTGGCTTGTGGGGCACCAAACAACTATATCGCACGAACAATTACAATGTAAAAACAAGCAAGAGAGAGAGACAATGAGAATAGCACCCAAAAGTCTATAAGAAGTTTAGAGAGGTTCAAAGAGAGTGAAATTACAGTTATAATAGAGAGCGGGAGAGAGAGATGAGAAAAAGAGAGAGAATACAAGAGTTTCAGCAAATTAGGATTGCACTCTCCTAATTTGCTGAAACTCTTGTATTCTCTCTCTTTTTCTCATTAAACTAAAAAAGCAAAGATATTAAACAAATCTAATGGAAAAGTTAAAATAAACCATAACCACGTACCCGTTACATGGGGGATCTATTTAAAACACTAACACGATTGATAGGCTAAACTTTGTTGATAAACAAACACAAGACACTTGCAAAAAGATCACGAAATAAAACAAAAACTCAGAGCAAATGGTTAACACAACCGTTCTCAAGCGACGCTAAATCTTTTTTTGATTTGAATTTTGCTGACAAAAAATCTGGATGACGTATATGTTAAAACAAAGCAAACCATGTGTATAAAGTTAGCAATGCAACTTTTAAAAAGGCAAATTTTGTTCTATCGACAATTTGCCGTTATTTATCCGTAAATTATTCGTGAAAGAAAAAATTTAGTTGCTCCTGTTTAAACATTTTTTTTTAAATAGCGGCAAAATCCCAGTAAAAAAGATTTTGAAAATTTTGAACTTTGGTATGGGTGTTCTGCTAAGTTGATATCAACTTCGCAGTATTAGGTTGTCAAAAAAGTCTTGCGGTATTTTCGCTAGTTGGCGCTGAAAGCGCGTAGTTCTTGTTTTATTCGTCGCATCTGGTCATAATACACCTTTTTGGAAAGCTCATTTCACGCGCTAACACGTGTTTGATTGATTGATAGTGGAATGGTCCGATTTAAAAAATGTCTTCTATAGGTATTAATAAACACTATAAAATTGCATTTATACATTTATAAAATCTTAAACGATGTGGCCGCCAGACACATTTTAAAATCGTTTAAGGCGATTGTGGGCGTGGCACCTCGATGAAACAAACTTGCGCTGCGGAGTGTAACGAACTGATTATTTACGTCTGCTCGCTCGAGATTCGTGCGGCTAGCTCAGAGAAGTTGTGTGTTCGTCCCACCAAATTTATATAAACGTGACCGCCCAGTAGATCAGTGAGAAAGCCCAGAATTTAGGGGTTCGAATTTGCTTTATTGCGGGTGTGATTACAGCGGGCTTGATGGCTCGGTCGGCCTTGGTGTCGCCACTCGTGGTCCTCGGTGTCTCCTGGTGATGTTCGTCTCTGCACGTCGGTGCGTCGCCTCGGTGATCGCCTGCCTCGTTGATTCCGTGCTCCGGTCCTGTAGCTCCCTGTAGATGCGCGGCGATGCTCGTCTCTGATGCGTTGACTCGACGACCACTCGTAGCGCCTCGGACTCGCAAGGAGATCAGCCGTGCGGGCTTAGGGAAGCTTCACCGTTCTCAGACTAGGGTGAACAGGTGCTGCGTTCTACTGGACAACGCCTATAGACACATAACCGCCTGTCCCTAGCTCTGTACCGGATGGTCCCACTAGGCTCTTGCTCGGATCGCGCTGACAGTCTAGGTGGTCACCTGGAAGCTGCCAAGTGCTTCACCTTGCTTTTACGCCTGGTGTAAACGAATGTTCCACCCTGGCCTCACCTGCTAGCTCGTTCGAGACGTTTTCGCGTAGCTCGATGTCCGTTGCTCTGCTCCTGGATGCGCTGGTTGTGAGGCTGGACGTAGCGTGGCTTCTGGTACTTGGGGTTACGGACACGCCGGTCCCGGGCTCGTAAAACCGTGGGTCTCTCTAGGTCAGCGCCTTGAAATGACAACCGGCCTACTGCTCGCCCTTTCTGGCTCATAACACTCGGGGTTTGGGACACACGCTGGTCCCGGGCTCGTAGAACCGTTGGGTCTCTCAGGGACAGCGCCTTGAAATGTCAAACGGCCTGTTCTCTCTAGGACAGCGCCTTGAGATGACAACTGGCCTATTCTCTCTAGGACAGCGCCTTGAAATGATAACCGGCCTACGGCTCGCCCTTTCTGGCTGGTCGCGCCAGGACCTGTTCGATTTTCACTTGACGGATTGGGCTGACGCCGGGAACAGCCAAAGTAGTGTTTGAAACAAGGCACCCTGGGTTTAGACGGCTCTCGCCCCGAGTTCACGATCTCTTGTCGCAGGACTTCACTGCTCGACTCTGAGAGACACGCCAGGCGTAATGCGAGGCTTTAGTCGTACAGGAGTAGGAACAGTTCGCCCTTGACTTAGCCGTGTGATGCCCTCTGGACCTCAGCTACCTGTGTCTCAACTCGGAGATTCCTGATGATCCAATCCCGAACGTCTCGACGTAGCGATCTTGCTCCTTGTAGGCTCCCACGGCGCTGCTTCCGACGACTTGACTTGTGTTTTCACTTGTAGATTACTTGGCACTGATTAACTGACTTATTCACTTTGATATCTTGACTGATCTTGACGGATTGATTCCTCGTGATCGACTGACTCAGCTGCCAGCGCCGGGCGGCTTTATATAGGGCCTCCGGGAACCGTTATTTCCCTTTTGTGGTCAGTCCGCGGCATCTCTCCAATCCAGGTCCAAAGTCTGAGGTTCTTGTTTGACCCACTTGTCCTTTACGCACGGCTTCCAATTGTAGCTCCGCAAGTTACCGCCGTCCCGCTGATTCCAATGGTACATATGGCACGCCTGTGTGCCGCTTGGTTGCTGAGATTTGGCCCTTGACCTCCTAGTCCAAAGTCACGGCAGAGTCCAAAGTCCGGTGCCGTTCCGTTATTTCCTTTTGCACCCGGCACTCTTGCTCCGCCAGAGAAGTCTCCACTCTCTCTCTCTCTCTGCACCCTTGTTCTCCCGACTCTCACTCTCCAAACTCTGTCCATCAGAGTTCTCTCTCTCCACTCTTTCACTCTCCAAACTCTCATTCTCCCCACTCTCTTCGCCGCGTAACTGGTATGCGGCCGGCGATCCGTTATTCTTGCTGCTGTTATTTGTGGGGAGTTATCCAACTCCTCACAGTAGGAAGACCACGAATCTACATTATTAATACAATTTTTCTAGCTTTTTTAGTTTCCGAGATCTCAGCGTTCATACAGACGGACAGACGGACAGACAGATAGACAGACGTACAGACAGACGAACCGACAGACATGGCTAGATCGACTCGGCTAGTGATCCTGATCGAGAACATATATACTTTAAGGGGTCGAAAGCGCTTCGTTCTACCTGTAACATACTTTTGCACGAATACAATATACCCTTCGAGTTACGGGTATAAAAATAAAGCTTTAACTGTAGCAGAAAATGAAAGAAATGGCAAGTAAAATCTGAGAATTTTCGGTTCTATGAAACTAAAAGAAATATTCTTCAGATTTTAACCAAATTTTTTAAGTGGTTTTAATACCGTAATAAAACGGTACTCTTCAAGTTTTATGCATTTATCTCTAAAAATAGCAAAATTGATCTGATTATTCCTATGGCAGCTATATGATATAGTTGTCTGATCCGAAAGATATTCATACAGAATATGCATTGGGATAAATAAGAACAATTGCTAAAGTTTTATTTTGATATCTTTAAAATTGAGGGAGTTAATAATATTGGCCAAAAAAGTGGTAAAATTCCCCACAGTGCAGCTGTTTTGGGTTGCCAGACCATTTCCCACATATATTAGAAAGGCCTTTACCCCTATGCTACGATGTAGTCTGAAATTGATTTAAAGTTTAAACAAGTTGGTTCTTATTTTAAGAACGTTGGTTGCTTGGTTGTGTAAGAAAACAAGAGAGAACGCTATAGTCGGGTTGGTGTCCCGACTATCTAATACCCGTCACTCAGCTAAAGGGAGTGCGAACGCTGTACTCGGGTTGGTGTCCCGACTATCTATTGGGGCTAAAGGGAGTGCGAGGGAGATAGATATATAAACAATTTTGATTGCGTATAACTTTTTAATGAATGGTCCGATTTGAAAAATGTCTTCTACATTTCGATAGGTATTAATAAACACTATAAAATTGCGTTTATATATTTTTAAAATCTTAAAAGATGTGGCCTCCAGACACATTTGAAAATCGTTTATGGCGATTGTGGGCGTTAGGGGGGGCGTGGCACCTCGATGAAACAAACTTGCGCTGCGTAGGAAGCCCAAGAATATGTGTGTGAAATCTCAACCTTCTAGCTTTTATAGTTTCCGAGATCTCAGCGTTCATACAGACAGACGGACAGACAGACGGACAGACAGACGGACAGACGGACATGGCTAGATCGACTCGGCTAGTGATCCTGATCAAGAATATATATACTTTATGGGGTCGGAAACGCTTCCTTCTCCCTGTTACATACTTTTGCACGAATACAATATACCCTTTTACTCTACGAGTAACGGGTATAAAAACGTTCTTAAGTAAGGAATATTGTTCTGAAATGTAAGCTGTGCTTTTTCCTCAGTGTACATTTGTATAGGTAATTGTATAAGTGAAAGCTTTTGGTTCTTGCAAAAATATTTACATACACATCTAAAAGAATTTTAAATAAATCTTTAAACTTAACATGGGGACGAGAAAAGGGCCCAAAATATGTTAGTAACTATACTAAAGGCTATTTCACATATCTTTCATGGTTTAGAAAGAAAATCACACACACCAGGGGTTTTCTCAAAAGTAAACTGGATACATTCATTTTATATCCCAGTTTTTTGGTAACAGAACACACACAATTATTACTCGCCTACATAAAAACAGATCTTTGAGTAGGCAAAAGGTTTCAATTGTTACTTGCATTGTCACCAAAAAACAACCTGAGATCTAAACCACCAAAAAATCCTTGAATCCTTGAATACTCACATTATAGAGTTTAAAAGGTTTCAATCCTTCAGAGAGAGGGTGAAACCCTCCAAGATCTCAGCGTTCATACAAACGGACAGACAGACGGACATGGCTAGATCGACTCGGCTAGTGATCCTGATCAAGAATATATATATACTTTATGGGGTCCTTCTAGCTGTTACATACTTTTGCACGAATACAATATACCCTTTTACTCTACGAGTAACTGTATATATGTATATATGTATAAACGAGTAACGGGGATAATATCAAGAACATATACACTTTATTGGGTCGAATACGATTTACCCTTTTACTCTACGAGTAACGGGTATAATTATGCAAATTAACACAATCTTTAAAAGTATTCCCATATTCCTTAAGTGGATTTATTTGTTGTTTAGAAAAAGGAGAAATAAATAGTTATTGATTTAATTTCATGTAGGAAATGTGATATTCACTGACAATATTTTATTGAGATAAAGTTTAAACATAAAGTGCTTATATTAGTTTTACAAAGTGGTTTTTGTATTCTTTACACAAAAAGATCTTGTTCTCTTCACGAACGCTAAACGTCTTTCTGCTCACTCGCGCAGGTATCGGCGACCTTAAAAGAATCGAGTACTTTATTATGCTTATAGCTTAACCCGCTTCGAGTGTGCCGTGCAGTAGACCCGCCAGATTCAAATCCCACATTAATATATTTGTTTATTGTATCCTAGCGTTACAAGTTTTTGAAACTTACGAATTAATACGCTAGTCACTACGTGTTGATAATTATAGATAATTTATAGCTGAAAAGATTTCTTAAAAATACTACATAGTAGTTTATAAATTTTTAAATTGTTGTTTTATACTAAACTTATCTTTAATTGTTAGAGTTATTTATTTTTAGAAATTCTTTTAATTTAATTTTAAACTGATTAGCACTTCTTATTGATTTGAGAGCATAAGGCAGTTCGTTCCACAGGCGCACAGCATTGGTGTAGAATTGTCTCTGAGAACACAGTAGTCTTGTTCTCGGATGAATTTAATTATTAGTTCGATTTGATTGGGCATGCACAAGTTTGTCAGCGAGGTAAGTTGGTTCATTTGTCATTATAATCTTATGAACGAAAATTAGAGCTCTAAAATCTATCCTTTGTTTTAACTTCATATCGTAAATAGACTCTTTTATTAAATACGTATCTGGTTAAGGAGTTGAACCCTACTTTTAATTTTTGAAAGTCCCGAAAGTTGAAAATGGCCAAAGATTTTAACACAATAAAATAATGAGGGTAGAAGGTACACTTTTGCTATTAGGATCTTAAGGTTTACTGGCAGTAAGTGTTGGGATACTGACAACTGCCTTCTCATTCCACATATTTTTCCTGTTGCTTTAGTAATATGTGTACTCCTTTGCAAGGTTTTGTTGAAAGTTACACCCAAGTTTACAGCATTCTGGACATATTCAATGGAAATATTATTGATGACTATACGAGGCAAGTTATTAGTTTCAAGTGCTTTTTTATATATTATCAGCCATTTTGATTTGCTAGGATTTAGTCCCAGACCATTTCCTCAGTATAACATATATAACATAGATATACAATGTCACATCTCACATATAGGTCGACTTACATATATTTGTACATCATCTGCATGCATATGAACATTTCAGTTTGACAGATTATTAGGTAGGTCACACACAAAACATTAAAGGACTGAGCACAGCTCCTTGAGGGACACCGCGCTCAATAGTTTTAAACGCGGAAAGTTCCGAACCTGACACTACTGCTTGTGTCCTCCCAGAGAGATACGACTTAATTAGTGCAACTGCTGTGGTATTAAAGCTAAAATTGTTACTGAGCTTGGTACAGAGAATCTGGTGGTTGACAGGGTCGAAAGCTTTGCTATGGTCTAAGAGCGTTAAGAAGGTTACATATCCTTTGTCAAGTTGGGTTTGGATATCCTCAGCTATACCTGCTACTGCCGTGGTACAGCTTCTGTTCTTAGTGAACCCCGATTGTATCGACATAGCAGCTTATTTTCATTAAAAAAGAATTGCATCTGGGATGCGATTAGTTTTTTAAAGACCCTGGCAAAGAAGGGTAAAATAGAGATTGATCTGTAATCATTATTACTTTTAGCTATAGATACGATTTTAGCAATTTTCAATGTACAGGGAAATGTTGACGTCATTATTGCAGTATTCATTACGTGAATTAAGTACTTAAGTAGTAAAATTTTAATAAATTTGGGTCTCATACTGCCCAGACCTTCAGCATTTGATTTTATATCAAGAATACATTTTAATACATCACAGCTATTAACACACACAAAGTTAAAGCTATTTTCACAGGATGGTTGCAAGTTCAGGTACTCATTGCACGAAGCTTCAGGTACATCTGATTGCACAAACTTTGAATCTAACTCGTCAAGATCACCCTTAACAGTACTGTGTTTCTTTGACTTTCCAATGCCTAAGTTGCGCAGTTCAGCCCAGGTTTTTTTGTGGAAGAAAAATTGGCGAATTTATTGCTGTAGTATTCTCTTTTTGCTGCTAAAATTCTAGATGACACCATTGTACGTAGTTTTTTAAAATTATTTTGAGTACTCGAAGTTTTACATCGCTTCCATCTTAAATATGCTTTGTCCCGTAGCTGAATGACTTTTCTAATATCGGCGTTAAACCATGGTTGTTCCTTAGGTCGAGTGATTTTACGTTTTTAAGCGTATAGCCTAGTACTCAGTACGACGAAAACTGCTAGCTAAGCATAGGAGTAAGCGAGAGGCAAATAGGTAGCTAACGCCTTTAGCTGGGACTTTTTCCCACCTCGGTACTCAGTTGAGCTAAGGAAATAGTAAGGAAATACCAAAAAAATACCAGATTTAGCGGATGAATTCCGATGAACGCCTTTAGCCGCGGCCCAAAGAATAGAAAATTTGATCTTTGGCTGTGTTTGTGCAGAAGCGGTGTGCCAATAACACATTATAAATGGAAGGAAAACCCCGAAAACCAATGGAAAAGTGCCTGTAGGATTTGCGGCAATACATATCGCCATGCCAACAGCGAATTTAACTCTTGCGACCCAAGTCGGCTCAACATTTTGTAATATTTTAAAATTGGCGCCAGTTGATATTTGCTGTTTGTCAACAAACCCAGTAAGACCATGCTACATGCATTGCGGGTGAACTACAAAAACTTCGGCCACACTAAAAGATTAATATTTTTCGACTAGTAAAACTCTTAGCCGAACTGAGTACTAGGCTTATAAATAGAATTCCAATCACAAGTTACAAAATTAGTTTCAAGTTGATGATGTCAATATTCTTGAAGTCCCTATACTCAATATTAATGTCATTATAGTCAAAGGTCATATTATATGTCAGGACAATAAGGTCAAGCTTGGAAAAAACTGGTACAGAGACCTGGTCCTATATCACAGATTTACTTAAGTCATTAAGAAAGAATACGTCAAGTAATTAGGGTATTCAATTGCGTTGCAAAAGTGTAAAATTTGTGTATTTGCCAGACAAAAATTGTGAACGACCTTTTTTCAAAAATCGTTGCAAGATATTGACGTACAATAAAAGGCTAACTTCTTATTCTTGGTTTTGCTTGATGATTTTTGAGGAAAAAAAAAATGCAAAGGAGGTCTTGCCTAAAATAAAACTGATCAATGCAACAAAAATTGCCCCCTTTTTACTTTATATGAGAAGTCCGCGATTTCTTGGGCGTTAAATGGCTGACGACGGACATTAAAGTTGATTACTTGTATTGTAGTCATTTTTATTTGGTTTCACCAAAAATTTGCTTAAACCGCGAGTTCTTCAGCTTATTGGGTGGCTAACTTCTTGGTCAATAATGTCATATCCTTACTTTCCTATCTAAGCCCTCAATTAAATTTCAAAATTCCCGAAAATAAAACCGCAAATTCTTTGGCATATGGATGCTATATATGCATCGTTTAACAACAGCATTTACCAAGAAAAAAAAAGCATAGGCCGCCAAAAGTAGAGCCACAAAATCTATACGCGAATTCTTAAGCGTTAATCGGCTTTTAAGTTGACTTACCATAGACTCAAACCCGACTTTTTAGTATTTTTGTAGTATTTAAAACCTCTATTTTAAATCATTTGAAAGTTCAATACTTGTTTATACACAGTGTTGCTAAACATGACCAGTACCAACAAATCAAGCAGTATCCAAATTGGTAACAGTACCAGGCGCCCAGTTGCACCCACGGATGGTAATAAGTACTGATCAGCATATTCTACAGAGTCAAGACCCGCCAAGCAGTCAGCACTTTCTGCAGTGTCAGCCGGACAACTACGCAATCTGTTTGCGTAATCAATTTCACTGACCTACTCTAGAACACATCTGACTCTCCTATTCTTTACACTAAACTTCCGTGTTATCCAAGTAGTATATAAGCTTGTACCAAATTCACAATAAATCAGTTATCAACACTGTTTGCTCGCAGAGCAGGGTTAAAATTGCAACTTCGCGAGCCCACTGGATTTATCAAAAATCGAAACGAAAAACGTGTAGCCGGCTTCTTTTCGAAGTGTGTGCTTTATTCCAAGAGTTTCGTTAACTTAGTGTTACCAACTCTCTCTTTTCCGTTCTTACCATCGTACATAGGTATTTTTCTTAACTTAGTATTTTATGTAATTTAGTAAGTTCGTTGCTTGCCGACTCGTTGGGGGTATTATTTATTAGCGATATCAGCTGGGCTACGCCCCTGCTCGCAGCTTTCGATAGTCAGGCATCGCAACGAACATAAAAAATAAAAGAATATAATGAAATGACCAAACATCGCCCGCGTTAAAGCGCTGCAAGCCTTGTTTGGTGTCTACTAGAGCAACGTGAACCTTGCCATCCGATCCTTGCGTTACCTCTGCAACTCTGCCTAACAGCCACTTCTGTGGCGGTCAATTGTTTCTTTGATGACGACGATAGTTCCTGGTCGAAGGTTGGCCGATTCCGTTGTCCACTTGACTCTTTGCTGCAGTCCCGCAATATAGTCACGAGACCAGTTTTGCCAAAACCGTTGTTTAATGGCTGATATAAGGTGCCAGCGTTGAAGGTGCGTTAAGTCATCCTCCGGATGAGGAGGAACCGATCCTAGGGGTAGCGCAGCGAGCGTGGTGCCTACCAGAAAGTGGGCTGGAGTTATTGCCTCTCCGTCGTTGGGGTTGTTGCTGTCAGCTACCAGCGGACGCGAATTCAATACCGCTTCCACTCCAACTAGGATCGTTTGAACTTCGTCCTCCTCCGACGGACTTCAAGAACAGATTCTTAGCGGACTTGACGGCCGCCTCCCATAGACCTCCAAAATGGGGGGCCCGGGGCGGAATGAATACGAACTCAACCTGGTGATGGACGCCGTACGTTCCCAATGTGTTGCGATATGTCCGGACATCGGAGGCCATTTCTTCAAGCATCCTTGCGGAACCGACAAAATTGGTTGCATTGTCGCAATACAGTCGTTCGAGCGGGCCGCGCCGTCCAAGAAATCTGCTGAGACAGAGGATAAATGAGTTAGAAGTTAGATCTTTCAACAGTTCTAGGTGAACCGCTTTCGTGGAACAACATATGAAGACTGCGACATACATTTTTAGAGCTGCCTTGCCACGCACTCCTTGCGACACCTTGATTGGGCCGAACAGATCGACTCCGCTTATTCTAAAAGGTCGACTGACTCTGACACGGTCAAAAGGCGGATTTCCCATTATTTGCGACAATAACCGTGGCTTATATCGGAAACAGTGCGTGCATCGTCGCACAACAGCACTGCACTCGCGTCGTGCATTGATCAACCAAATTGTCTGCCGAAGCAGGCCGACTAGCGCGCGCGGTCCTGCGTGTCAATTAGCGTAGTGCAGGTGCTCGATATATAATTTTACAAAACGATTCCCCTTGGGCATTAATATCGGGAATTTGCCACTGGGTTCTAGATCCGCGTGCGCTAGTCGACCGCCTACTCGCACCAAGGTTAAAGTACGAGTTCCAAAACTTTCATTGCTGATAAATGGACTGAGGTTTTGGTAAGAATTAGGTAATGGCAAATTGTTCTTTAGTTTCTTAAATTCGACTGCAAACGATTCGCGCTGAACAGCCTGCGCGATAATAGAAAATGAAAAACTAAGCTCTGCAGCTGATATTACGTGCTCGTTCCACAAGGTCCAGGTCCTGCCGTACACAAAACGAAAAATAAATGTTGTAATTCTCAAGACCTTCACATAGGAAGACGAATTTTCGACTACCTGTAGCAAAGGATGATTAGAAACAACAGCAACCATATGAGCGATTGCTGGCGGTTTCATTTCCAGTTGGCTTTCGAGGGGCATGTTAGCCAAGTGTGGGTTAACTGGCCAATGGGTCGAGTCCATGGACGAAAACGAAGGGCCTTCGAACCAAAGGGACGTATCAAGATCTTTGACCGTAGTTCCTCGAGAGGGTAGGTCCGTTGGATTGAAGTTAGTCGGGACGTGTCGCCAGACTGCAGTTGGAGCCAGCTCGTGAATAGCCGAAATCCTATTTGCGACGAATGTTTTAAGCTTCGACAGATGAGTACTCAACCAAAAGAGAACAACTTCCGAATCCGACCACATGATAATTTGCTCGGCGCTGTATGAGTGTTTGCACATCACTCCACAACTTTGCTAAGAGGTGAGCCGCACAGAGTTCTAGCCGTGGAACACTAAGTCTATTGATCGGTGCGACTCTGGATTTGGCTGTTAGCAATCTAACCTTTATCCCCTCTGAGGTCACTGACCTTACGTACAAACAACCGTAGGCATCCTCTGACGAGTCCGCAAACCCGTGGATTTGATAAGAGCCACCTAACTGAGTACCGACATGTCGAGGGATTTTTAACGTTTCTAAATCTGCAAAGCATGATGACACTGTCTTCCAGCGATGCAGTACGTCGGCGGGTATCTCGTCGTCCCATCCAATTTGTAGCGACCATAATTTCTGAATAAAAATTTTTGCAAGGGTAACGACAGGGCAAATGAGTCCTAACGGATCGAACAAACGCGCTGCAAATGAAAGCATGGATCGCTTCGTGGGTGGGTCTTCAAGCAGTAAATTCTGGGCGTTGAATTTGAATGTATCATGATTTGGAATCCAAGTAAGACCAAACGTTTTTGTATCGGTGTCTTCGCCAATGAGGACTTTTGATTCATCGACCTGTTGTTCGATGAGAGTACAATTCGAAGCCCACTTAGCCAAGACAAACCCTGCGGAATCTAAAATCTCGGTGATTTCCCTTCGCAATTTCCTTAGCTACTGGATGGAATCGGCCCCTGTTAATAAGTCATCGACATAAAAATCATTTGCTAACGCCTGTGAAGCTAAGGGAAGAGAATCGGAGTATGTCTCGCTAAGCTGTTTCAAATACCGTATTGCGAGTACCATACGTTACGGTGTTCAAACGATAAATTTGTAGAGGGTCTTGCGGGTTTTCTCGCCATATGATCAGCTGAAACCTTCTATGAGCCTCATCTAATATCACTTGTCTGTACATTTTAGTGATATCTGCCGACATTGCGAATTTATGGAACCTAAATTTACGCAGCGTGGCATATAGGCAAGGCTGAATCGTTGGCCCTACCAAGAGAATTTCATTTAAAGAAATTTGGGAAGTGGTTCTGCACGACGCGTCGAAGACGACTCTTAATTTAGTCGAAGAGCTTTCAGGTCGGAGAACGCACTGATATGGTATAAAATAATGAGGCTCGTTGGGTATCCTATTATCTGTAGCCTCCATGTGACCGAGGGCTAAATGTTCCTTCATAAACTGGGTATACATCGAATGGTTTAACGGGTTAACTTCCTTCCCTAAGCAAGTCGAAAAACAAGTCAGCGCCGATCAGCATGTCGACCCGTTTGGGCTTGTAAAAGTAAGGGTCTGCTAGGGGGATATCATTTGGGATCAAATCGGAAGAGATTGCAGTTGCTTCTGGACGATACCCTGAGATCGACGGTAAAATGATACATTTAACCGCTGCTTTGAAGGAGTTTAGTCGCGACCCAATTGTCGTCTGGATTGCGAAGCTAGCTGAACACGCGGAATTCCCGATGCCAGAGAATTTAGCCTCATGTCGGTGACGCTTTACTTGCAAATTATTTACCAATTCTTCCGTAATAAAATTAACCTGAGACCCGGAATATAGCAAAACTCTAGCGCACAGCTTGGCTCCTGCCTGACTTCGAGCCTCGACAAGAGCCGTTGCAAGTAAGACGTGATCTATTCTTTGAGGCATATGTTGACTGTTCGAGGCACTTAGTGACTGTTGGGATACCTGATTGGCAATAGGCAGTGGCAATTGATTACCAGACGGTACTTGGGAGGCCGATGTATACCGATGAAGAAGTGTGTAATGATTCTTTTTACAAATTCGACAATGAGATGACTGGCATGTTGAGACACTATGCCCTCTGCGTAGACAATTAATGCAAAGAGGTGCACTCTTTGCGAATTTGAACCGAGCTTCTACCGAGATATTTGCGAAAGATGTGCAACTTTGAATGAAATGGTCATCTGACTTGCAGAAGAAACATTTAGATTTGGGTTCTTCGATAGGTTGAGAAACTGGTAGTGCCGCCTTGCTATATCTAGGCTTGTTCCCTTGTCTACCCTGTTTGGAAGCTCTCCTGCACGTCGTGGATTCCTTAGCCGCTAAGTGTGGATAACGTTTATTTAGCGGTTCTGAGCAATATTTCCACAACGGAATGGGCTCGTAACTTAGTTGTTCTTCCCATCGCGTCCGCGTTTTAGGATCCACTCTAGACATGACGATGTGAATTATCATTCCATGGGCTATATTTTTCTCGTTGCCGAGCGAGAGAAGAGATTCATATATAGCAGTTACGGTGTCGATGAGCGATCGTAATGCTGCGGCGGATGGCGTGTGCATTGCTGGGATTTCAAACAAGTGAGATATACTTTTAAAGTATATTAGGCACGGATTGTCATAAACTCTGATCAAGGCCGCATGGGCCTTTGCGTAATTTGCTTCTGTGATCTGGTAAGCCTTTACTGTTCCTAACGCTTCCTTTTCTAACAAATGATTGAACTTTTCGACATTGGACTCATCGTTGTGAACCAAGCTATTAAACAAGCCTATACAATTTTTGAACTCGGCGTAGTTGCCGTCGAATTTTGGAAGTTTCATGTGTGGTAGTATTTTACTGTGGCTTGTTGACGAATTTAAACTACTGTCTTTGGCGAAGGTAGAATGACTTCTTTCTCCTTCAGACCGATTACAGTGTGACAGTACTCCGGCCTTGGCTGATACACTTAAGTCCTCTAACTCCTCTCTACATGATAATTCAATATTAATTGCCTCTAATTGTTGTTGCAAATCAAATGCCTTTTCAATGTATCCATTTAAAATACTTAAACTACATTCCATTTCGTACGCATTAGGGGAAGTTTCTTGACTATGAACTGTGGCCTCAATTCTAATAATGTGATTCTTATTCCGCTCAAGCTGTTCCAGCAATTCATTTGTGTCTTCCTCTGTTGAGGGAGTTCTACCAATACGTTTTCGACCTCCACCCATTGTGACCAGCAGCGTATCTTTTGTAGATTATTCCTAACAAGAAATGCCAATGCAATGCTGCTAGTACCGATCGAATGTCTACACTGAAGAATTCTGCTAGGCTATGCGCGATAGAAACAAGGGAGGCAAAAAGTCAGACACAACCAAGGAGCGCGCGAGGAACGAGGCAAATTAGCTTATTGAAGACCGTATGTGTATGTGCGCTGATGACTGAAAGCCCAATGAATTATAATATGTGTTGTACAAATGATTATGATAAAGTTTGCATGTATTTACGTAGGCACTTTACCGTCGATGTTAATGCGCTGTATGGTCGCTCCTGCGATGAGATGCTGATGCTGTCCGGTGACGATTTGGGTTGGGTTGGAGACCGCTGATGCTCTCCTGCGACAAGGTTGGAATTTCGGGCGTACCGATTGTGCGTACTGATGACGAGGTGAGTAGGGATCTTCAATCTTTGGGTGCTCCAGCGACGAAAGACCAAGTTGTTATCACACCGCTCAATGGGTGCCGACGAGATGGAGGTTAGGGACGCAGCCGATGTGAGCTCCCTCTACGAGGTTATTTGGGGTTAGGATGCACCGTTCTGCGGGGCCTAGCCGACGAGATGGACGTTAGGGCGCACCGATTGTGCACTCCTAGATTGAAATTCGGAGCTCCCTCCGACGACGAGATGTACGCTAGGGCCCACAGTTGTGTTGCTCCTACGACGAGATGGGTAAGGGGGCACCGACTATGCGGGCGCTCCAGCGACAAAGATGAAGTTAATGTGCAAATGCACCCAATGTGCGATGCCGATGCGCTTCTTGTTGCGCAACGCACTTTGGCCACGTGCTTGTTATGTAACTCCTGGTGATTTGCGAACTTTCCAGAATTCGCAGATCCAAAAGTATAGATGCCGGATAAGAACCAGTGAGTCCACCCGGGGCGCCAATGTTTGCTTGCAGAGCAGGGTTAAAATTGCAACTTCGCGAACTCACTGGATTTATCAAAAATCGAAACGAAAAACGTGTAGCCGGCTTCCTTTCCAAGTGTGTGCTTTATTCCAAGAGTTTCGTTAACTTAGTGTTACCAACTCTCTCTTTTCCGTTCTTACCATCGTACATAGGTATTTTTCTTAACTTAGTATTTTATGTAATTTAGTAAGTTCGTTGCTTGCCGACTCGTTGGGGGTATTATTTATTAGCGATATCAGCTGGGCTACGCCCCTGCTCGCAGCTTTCGATAGTCAGGCATCTCAACGAACATAAAAAATAAAAGAATATAATGAAATGACCAAACAAACACATCTTATAACTCCGCGGTCTTACTTTCTGACCTCCGGGAAGAGGCCTCGTAACTCCAAAGCGTCTCCGTGCCGAAAGTGCGAATAATCACTGTTCCTCGGTAGACCCGTCAGTGAGTTTACATTCGCGTAGGCACAAACATTGGTGACCCCGAAGTGATCCTTTACTTACAAAGGATCACACCCAGCAACCCCCTTTAACCATAAGGCTGAACATCTAACTGGTGAGAAGCACGGTTAAGTTCACACTCAGCTTTATCCAGCTTCACAGGATAGCATAGCTTATCCACACCCAAAAAAAAAACCAAAAGTTTACATTTAATGAGCGTTGTATTAAAAGTATACTGATGGTAGTATGAAAGTGTAAGTATTAAATTAACACTAATTAGTTTAAACTGTAAACTGTGTAGTGTAAGTGCTACACCAAAGAGTATAAGGCGTAAACCTTTAGTGTAATTTGTAAACTAATTATATTCGACTACTTAGTTTATTATTTACACTTGTAGTTTCAAAAAAAACTTTTTGTAGTATAAAGAAAATGTAGTTTCAACGTACTACAAAATAGTTTCATGCCTACACTTTATAGTTTCAAGGTTACACTAATGATTATAAGAGTGACAATCTGTAGCATACATTTTATACTGACCGAAAAATTATTTTTTATGGTGTGAAACTAGGACGATAGCGATTATTTGTACATATACCTTGGTGTAAAACCAGGACAAAAGCGAGAATAAGAACACAAAAAGTGATGCCAGATTTTGCGTTTTTTGACGCGTTTGTGATTATTATGATGATTTATCTGTGTGAGTTTGGTCCTGCATTCCTGTGAAATTCGTGCCGAGTCAAGATGTAAGTAAAATATTTATTTTAAAATAAAAATTGCAATATTTCATTTTCCTTATTGGCAAATTTTGATTGCTCTGAGTGAAATCAATTCTATTGCTCAAATTAAAATGTTTGTATAAACATAGAGGTTGTGTAAAAAACCCACCCATTGCTTCCATGGAAACAAGTGCTTTGCGCACGCGAAGGAGTTCCAAACATATATGTATGTATGTGTTGCGCAAAATACTTGGTCCCCCTGTTAAATGTTATAATAAGAATACTGTAACCTATGTAAGATTAAAATTATTTTAATTTATGAATATTTATCAAATAATAATAAAATAATATATATTGGGATTAAATTGTATACCACAAAAAACTAAATAGTATAAATTGTATACTACAGGTAGCGGGGAAATCGTATAGGTATTATACGAAATAGTTTCAAATGTACACTAACAATCTGGATAAATAGTTTAATAAGTATACTACAGCACACGAACTTAGTATAATATGTACACAAAATAGTATAAAACTGAGACCACATAGCGTAGCGTGTACACTAAATAGTATACAAAATAAACTACCAGCCTAATTTTCAGTACACTGAGTGAGTATAAAGTGTATACTCGTTAGTTTAATCTTGACAACTTCCAAAAGTTTCATTTTAACACTTTCGAAGTCATTAGGTTAATACTCAGAGTATCGAAAAATTTTTGACACTCAATAGTTTACTTTTAATGTACAAATAGTTTAGTTTCTATGGTCATTTTTTTTTGGGTGCAGCTTCACAGGATACACAGCTTATCCAGCTTCACAGGATAGACAGCTTATCCAGCTTCACAGGACAGCATAGCTCATCCAGCTTTACAGGTTAGACAGCTCATCCAGCTTCACAGTATACGCAGCTCCTCCAGCTCCACAGGATACGCAGCTTTATCCAGCGTCACAGGGTCGACCACCCAATTTGGGAACCATAGCTTATCCAGCTTTACAGGACAGCATAGCTCATCCAGCTTCACAAGATACACAGCTTCATCCAGCTCCACAGGATCAATCTCCCCATCCGGCCAATCCAGCTTCCTAGAATAATCATCCAGCTTCACAGGATTCGTCATCTCCAAAACACGAGTAGTGACTACAAACATTATGTCGACCTCATTCATAGAGGAAACAAGTCAAAACAGTGTCGATTTACACATTCGTCTACTTGACGATCAAAATGAGGTACAAGGGCAAATCCAATAGTTATAAAGAATTATAGCAAGGATTCGACCGAACGACGCAAACGAGACGGCGATTATGTCGGTCGGCTAAGCCAGTTGAATGATCTCTGGCAGCGGTTTTGTGACCTTGCTAACTATTTTGTATGGAAATGGTTGTTGGAACTGCTTACACTTTTACACTTTTCAAACGTTTGCAATGCATTTGAATACCCTAAATGTATCACAGCGGTTGAAAAAGTGGGTAGGTATTTCACTGTTTACTATATGTAATCCGAGGGCTTTAAAGCTACTTAGCAGATTAGCCTCTTTTAAAGTGTTGCTGTTCAGGTCTCCTGTGAGTATAACATCTGTATAAGACAAAGAGACGTCCGAAAATGCATCCTAGAAGAGCTTTTAATGACATATGTTTGTTCGTTACTTTTACAAAAAAATATTCTGTGAGGCTTTCCGTTGGATGTTTACAAATAATTTTGGCATTCAACCTATTTTGAACATAAATAATAACACCACCCCCGTGACTAACACGATTAGAACGATACAACACATAACCATCACAAGAAATAGGCATATCACTAGTTTCAGCTGTTAACCAGGATTCTGACACACATATAATATCAACCTCAGAACTAGCCAAAATATACCTGAACTCATCCATTTTGCTTAGGGGCTATCCATATATTACGTAATCACGATTTCGGTGATTTTTGACCCCCTCCCCCCTGGTGATCAAAAGTAATCTTTCAATAATCACCCCCCCCCCAATGATTAAGTAATCACAAAAAAAAATTTTGGTTTTGTTGTTTTAATCTGTGGTTTCAAACGGAGATGCAAGCCAATCTTTAATGTTGTTTATGATTGGAGTTTGGCATGACACATTCCATCAACACTGAAATTATCTCCAACATAATCTTCGTCAAGCCATTCCAGGTCTTGCATCCTTCGTGTGATTGAACCACTAAACATTCTCTTTTTCGCCGCCCAGCCACTCGAAAAAAATGTTTCTCTGCTTGGCAATCCAAGTTTACAGATGAATTTTTGTGGATTTTAGCATGCAGATTTGCTGACTTTTGGGATGCAAAATACAATCCACACGTTTTACACATACGCTTTTTCAGTTGACTGTGTACTGACGAACAATACAAGTCGTAGGGAACCAACAAGAAAAGTGAAGATGGCATATTGAATAAACGAAATTTAGTAAATGCTTACCTGCAGATATTTGTTGTGTTTATTTATTGATGTCACGAGAGCTCTGCGTTGCATTAGGTCCAGAAAATGTCCCTTTTTATTGTCCTCGGAAACAATTATTTCTGAGACGCCCTGACTAACACGTACCGGAGGGGGAAAAAATCTATCTGGTAGAATTTTAAGTAGTCCACTTCTAAATTCTCCACAACATTCTGCGGAACGGCATTTAACGATTTGCAGAAAATATTGGCTTTCGCGAACATGTTCTTTATACCAGTACTGTTCAATGTCAACCAGTTCTGTCCCTTTTTTATTATGTTGAATATATTCGGCAGTCACAGGAAAGTCATCGATGACCATGCTTCCCAAGACTTTGGCCAATGTTCTCCCGGCGAATTCAAAATTTTGTTCCTCCAAGTCAAAGTCTGTTGTTCTGCCTTGGTTGTCCAAATGGCTTCCATATTTATCGTGCGGCAAAACCAACCCAGACAACTCCCGGCTTAACGGGGCCATTCTCCTTTCGACTCGGTTAAACGCACTTCTTCCTGAAATAAAAATTGAATTTGTAAAACTATCCAGTTTAGACTTAGATAAACATTTTACCTGGAGCATTTGTAGCAACAAAAATTGCATCCAAATTGTATACCTTAAAATGTTGCACTGCATAGGAAATAACCAGGTATGGCCTGGGATTTTCATCGGGGCCACCATCAGAAGTTATTACAACCACAGGCTTGACTTGTCCTTCATCGGTTTTGGCTAGTTCTTGAAAGGACTCAAGATTGGCACTATTTGCCTGCGATAATACTGATGCTTTTTGAGTTAAGGATATATTATTTTCCTTTGCTTTTCGTTGCGCAGGCTTTGGGTAGCTTCTATTGCTGCTGACGTTTGTTTTCGTCTCTTCATCTGCAAAATAAAAGTATCTAAGTGAATATGCTTGTTTCTTAAATAATATTAAAATCTTTTAGTTATTTATTATTTACTTACCATGCTCAGACCTAAGATCGATGGAATTCTCAATGGAATCGAACGATGATTGCGGAATTTCATTTTGATCTACATTTTAAAAGTACAATGTGATTTGGTGATTTGCCCCTAAACAAAAACTAAAATGTTTTTTACTAACTACTAACCATGCTCAGACCTTAGATTGATCGAATTTTCTGTATGTTGGATCGCTGATTAAAGAATATCTTTTTTAGGAGTACATATAGTCTGTAAATCTTTTAAAAATGTAGGTATACTAATACGACCACAAGAATGCAAAGCATGTGTTTGGAGTCACATTAAATCGCAAATATTTTTGTTTCATTTTTACAATGCTGCTAATGCACATGCATTGAAAAACGGAGCTCATAGCTTTAATGTATCGTACATACCTTTGAAGGATTCATAAAAATTACATTGTTTTGATTTTGTTTTGGTGCACCTGCTTTTCATAGCTTATGTATTTGTGAAACTCCTTTTGTTCTTTTTTTGCGTTTTTTCATATTGCAGTGGCTTCTTTTTGACTATCTTACGGTTTTTTGTATGGATAGCGCAGTTTGTGAGATTTAAAAAATTTTTGAAAGAGGGCATTTAATTCAGATGCCATTGTGAAACACCTGAGCACATTTGTCACAGCCAAACTTTTTAAACAGATTTCGGTGAATCCCAACCGCGAACAACAAACAGCTGTTTTTCGATAATCAACTGGTAGAATATGTATATCGACTTAATTATAAGTATCGATATATATTACCGAAATAATTGATGGAAAATAAATTTTTGAATAAATTCGTAAAATAAAAATATACATATAAAATGATTACGTAATCATTGTGCAAGACTAACCCCCGCCCTCCCCATGTAATCAAACATCATCTTTTCGATGACCCCCTCCCCTCCAGGTGATTACGTAATATATGGACAGCCCCTTACCAGACTTTGTGCATTAAGATGTATAATTGTTAAGCCTTGGGCTTGTCTTTTTAATAGTCTAACCAAGCTGTGCGCGATGGAGCTACTTATTTCAACTTCCATCAATAGTCAATAGAGTCAATAAAGTGCTATTCTCAGTTTGGAAAATGTAAAAACACTACAATTTGATAAGTTAAAGAAAGTTACAGATTGGATTCCCTAAACTGTTGAATTGCTGAATTGTTTAATTTTTGGTCAGCCTCGAGGCTGTTGAAAATTTTGTTTTACTAAAAGTCATGGCAACTCTGCAACATTTTACTATTATAAGTTCGCATTATTTACTTTAAAATCAAGTTAGCAATTCTATTAATAGTTTTTCTTACCTAGCTAACAATTTGTGCATTAAGATGTATAATTGTTAAGCCTTGGGCTTGTCTTTCTAATAGTCTAAACAAGCTGTGCGCGATGGAGCTACTTATTTCAACTTCCATCAATAGTCAATAGAGTCAATAAAGTGCTATTCTCAGTTTGGAAAATGTAAAAACACTACAATTTGATAAGTTAAAGAAAGTTACAGATTGGATTCCCTAAACTGTTGAATTGCTGAATTGTTTAATTTTTGGTCAGCCTCGAGGCTGTTGAAAATTTTGTTTTACTAAAAGTCATGGCAACTCTGCAACATTTTACTATATAAGTTCGCATTATTTACTTTAAAATCAAATTAGCAATTCTATTAATAGTTTTTCTTACCTAGCTAACAATTTTAGTCAGTAAGAAACAATAAAAAATCTAATTTACATGTTTTAAGTTCTGTGAAACTTTTCAACAAATAACAGCTGTTTGAAAACTCAACAAGAAAATTGCTGAAATTTTCTGTTGAATTTTCAACAATTCAATATACTGTAACGAAAGCCGGCGAAAACCGTGGGCTTTTAATAGTCGGCTAGGTGGCAACGCTTCAAGCAGCGCCGGCAAAATCGTTACAATACTATAAAAATACTTAGTAATTAGATATATGGTTATGATACAGACATACAATTTACCAGAGACATCTAATTGTTATTGTTGCTCTCAAAATGACAATTCCGTTGATGGAAAGGCATCCTGCTGCATTCCTTCGAAGATGAGAAATGATTCATCTCTAGCATGCTTAACATTCACCACGCCGCGTCTCATAAATACTGCAGTAACCTTTTCATCTTTTAAAGGTGCATAGCTTTTTTAAAAATTGTATGCTGCTCCTTGGATAGCTGTTCATTAATAGAGAACGGCTCTAGAGAGTCAAATCCCATTAGGTTCAACTGAAGAGGCTGCTGGGTTTTACGAGCTCGGAAGATCTCTGTGATCCTATGTCGTGGCGTTAGGCCTAAGGCATAGCACCCTCTGCTATGCGTTTTAGCAGAGCGTTTTAACATTGTCGCCTTCTGCATAAGGAACTCCATGAATGCGTAGGACAAGAGCAGTTTTGGTCACGTCCTGCATCTTGTCAACGCTTACGACCAGCTTACGCAGCCGAGCCATCTCGTGATCCATGCGCTCCAAGATACTTTGTAGCTCATATCGTTGTGAACGCAGGACCTCCACATCCTTCTCCTGTTTAAAATCACCCACGAAAGCATCAAGGCGCTCAGTAATACCTTCTACAATGCGTTTTTCGGCTTCAAGCATTAGCAGAAAAGAATGGAGAAAACGATTTCGCGCTTATTTACCTCCCCTTCTCACGTTTCTGCGAAATGTAGAGTTTTTAATTATTCCGGTGACAAAAACGCAGATTTTTCAGAAATAACAGCCTGTGCGGTGTACTGGCTATGTGTAAATGCGGGTAAACGATAGCCTGGCCAAGTTGTACAGGTCTGAGACTTTGTTGTGTATGCAGGTGTGTCCAAAAAATATAAACAACGCGGAGCTTGAAAGAAACGCATCCGTACTCTTACTGTTTGTTTGTTGTTTTTTTTAGATTCCACGGTGGGAAGAATTCAAGACCTTCTTACAAGGTCGTTATCGAACCTTGGAGGCAATTGAAGAATTTAAACCTACTGTGACCACTCAATCCAGAGCGCCACGTACTGAAGGTACACCGCGGATTATCCACAACTTTGAAAATAGGGTCACCGTAAGTCCACAGTCGTGTAAACTTTGTACAATGGAGATCCATTCTATCCGTCTGTGTCCCCAGTTCTTAAATATGTCGGTTGTCGACAGGGAAGAGTGTATTAAACAACAGAAACTCTGTCTGAACTGTTTTGCAAAAACCCACATGTTGAGAGACTGCACAAGTACGCACAACTGCTACACGTGCAAAGGTCGCCACAATACTCTCCTCCATCGTGGCGGCCCTCCACAACTCCAGTCAGCATCCGTAACTGACATCTAGCCAGAGATACCTCGCCTCCACCTGAGTACGGCGCTCATAGCGATCTGCCACTTGGCCATTAGGTACTCAGCACGTACCTTAATTGACTCCGGATCCGATGCGATCTTTATTTCAGAACGGTTATTCAACCTAATTAAGTTCCCCTATGAATCCATACAAGCTCAAGTTTCGGGAGTAAATCGAACTGTTGCTGCCTCGTAACCTCGTAAGCGCTGCCAATTCCATATAGGCTCCCGCATTAAGCCACAAATCCAAATCGAAGCATCTGCATATGTGCTACCACATTTAGCAGGAAATCTTCCATCCTATACGAGAAATCCCACTAACAGAATATCTTCGTTCTCAGCACGTTTGTCTGTCACCGAATCTCAACTAGACGGCATCCTTACCAAGTTCTGGGAGGTGGAGGATGTTCCAGAGAAGCCTGGTAAGAAATCCAGCTCGGTGTGTGAAAATAACTTCCAGCAAACCACCATAATGTTGTTTTTTTGCCCTTTAAAGAACCTAACAAAATAAATCTGGGGCATTCACGGTCCATTGCACTGGCGCAATTCCTTAGGAATATAGTACGGTTGAGTAAAAACGCTCTTTTGAGAGAGCAGTATGACTCAGTTATTCTCAGTAGTCTCTCCAAAGGACGACTCCAGCAATACTTGCCGCACCACGCGGTTTTCAAGCCAGACACCACAAAGGTTCGCGTGGTGCTTAATGCCTCCAATAAATCGTCAAACGGGTACAGCTTACACCCAGAAATATGATGGACAACATTTTAGATCATGCATAACCGAAAACATTTTAATTGGACTAAAAGTTCCTTTTTAGGTCATGTACTGCTTAAACATTTGAATTTTTGGTATATTTGCCCTACTTTTTAGGTTCCATATAGCCCAATTTTTGAGGTTATCGTAGGCCCTAAAATTAATGCATATTACCTAAATAAATTTGACAGTTTAAAATCCCTTAAAACTAAATATATCTGTTAAATATTTGTAGTGTACCCAACCAAATAATAATTGTATTGCTTATTATGATTTCATAATTTAATTGAGGTACTATTTTAAGAAATATTGTATTAAAATATTATAAGGTGAGCTGTATGAGATACATGCCGTGCAGTTCGTTATGCGCAGTAGGCGTCGTTAGATATTTCAAAAAAATAATTAATATTATATTCTTTGAAAATCTCAGAGAAGCTTATATCAGCAAGTATGATGATATCGAATTGGCCGGAACCAATGCCTCCGCCGAGAGTGCTGATGAGGACACAGTGATTACTTCGGAGATTGGCTTGGATGTGATGATGAACCACAGTTGGTGGGCTTTTCACGACAAGAATTCCTAGATTAAGAAGGTGCTAGCCAAGCTGGAGCAGATCCACCCCGTACAACACTCGCTACAAGTAGTTGCAGTTCCTTACCAGCAAGCCGATAGACTGCGTCCTCATATTTTATGACAAATGAGTCCCCGTGCTCATGTTTTTCAAGCACGGACTGAAGGAGGGCATGGCATTAATAAATAATCATTATAGTTAAATATTACAATGCAAAGAAATATACAAATCTGTATTTATTTTACAATATGGTAAATTTTTTTAGAACTTATTTGTAGGCCAAAGAAGGCATAAAGTTTTGGATAGGGGTTTTTCAAAAATTACCCCCTTTTCATGCCATTAATGGCCCAACATTTTAGGTCATAGAATCCTTAATTCTAGGTCATTCAAGGACTTAGCTCCAATTTTAGGCCAATATTACCTAAATTCTAGGCCATTTTTTGACATTTTAGGTATTTTTTTCTGGGTGTAAGCTATGATGAAAAATATCCAATCATCATTCCGGCACTTTTGCCAAACTCTTGGTCCCCTTTACCCATCGCATATCCTTGCACGGGGGTAATCAATTGATGATCCGACGGATTCGCTCCAAGTATTGGATACCTAAGCTGAGAAATCTTGTAAAAGACACCATTCATTCGTGTCGAGTGTGTACCATTCACAAACAGAAGCTGCAAACTCAGCTGATGGACACAGGCGTTGACTTTGCGGGACCATTTGATATAAAAAACTGTGTCGGTCGGGGGTGTAAGATAACGAAGAGGTATGTCTGCGTTTTTATGTGTTTTATTGGGTTGGCAAGAAAGTCATGTCGTTTTTTTCAATATTTTCAAAGATGATTTGTTTATATCAGGACTTATAATTAATCAATTATGTATTGGCCGTTTTGTTTTACCACTAATGACCATCTCTCGGGCAGCTGCATAATTCCGCGCTCGAAGAACTTTTGGTCTTTTCTAGCAAAGAATCGAGACAAGTGGTTTTCGACAGCCTCATCTGAATCAAAGTTTTTACTATTCAAAGAGTTTTGAAGAGAGCGAAACAAATGGTAATCTGAAGGTGCTAAGTCCAGACTATAAGGTGGATGTGGTAGCACTTCCCAATTCAGCTCCGTTAATTTTTGCCGAGTGACCAAAGATGTGTGGGGCCTAGCGTTGTCATGGTGAAAGACTATACTCTTGCGATTAGCTAGTGCCGGCTCCATTTCTTTAATTTTTTCCGCCAAATTGGATAGCTGGCGTCAGTACACATCTGAATTGATGGTTTCATTCCGTCCTAGCAGCTCAAAGTGCACTACACCCTTCCAATTCCACCAAACAGACAGCATATCTTTCCTCTGATGGATATCGGCCCTTGAATTGGCTTGGGCTGGCTCATCTTTCTTGCTCCATGATCGTTTTCGTTGGACATTATTGTAAACAACCCACTTTTCGTCGCCAGTAATGATCCGCTTCAAAAAAGGATCGTTTTTAATCCGTTGCAGCAGAGAATGGCAGATATTGATACGCTTAGTTAGGTGAATTTCCTTTAAGTTATGCGGAACCCAAACATCGAGCTTGTTTACGTAGCCAAGTTTCTTCAAATGGTTTTCAACCGTTGTATGCGACACACTGAACTTCTCTGACATCTCCCGCGTTGAATAACGCCGGTTTTCATCCAGCAAAGCCTGAATTTGTTCGTCAAAAACGGCCGATGGTCGACCAGAACGTGGGGCGTCTTTAACTCCAAAATCTCCAAGCCTGAATTTGGCAAACCAGCGCTGACATTGGCGATCACTCATGGCATCTTTACCATACACTTCGCACAATTTTTCGGGAGCTTCGACCGCTTTTTTTCCTTTGAGAATGAAAATTAATCGCAGTTTTATTTTATATAATTTTGTGCACGTATGTATGTTTCCATCACTACATCAATTTATTTATGAAACCAAAGTGTATTTGGCGTGCAAAAATGCCGTATGTACGTAAACAAACGGCATATACATATGCACAATATATAGTCAATGGCCGCGTTCAGCAGAACAACATGATCACTGATCACCGATGGATCAGTAATCAGTGATCAAGTTTCTTCTGCTGAACGCTCATGATACATTTCGATGACGTAAAAATAAAATATATATCAAATAATGCGCGCGCATTTTGAAAAAATGTATTTTTCCCGCCCCCGCAACGCCAGCACTTCTCACAGCTATCGTGGATACATAAAAATCAACAATTGCTGAACAATTATAATAAATTCCACCGAATTCATGGTTTTTTTTTTATTATTATGTTAATAAGTTTCGATATTTCGCCTATCGATACACGCCAACAGCTATGTATCATGTATCAAGAAAAGGTAGCGTACTTTTTTTACGCTACCTGATCACTGATCACTGATGCAAAATTCTTGCATCATGATCAGTGATCATGTGCGTTCAGCAGAACTATCGTAAGAAATCCATCAGTGATCAGTGATCATGTTGTTCTGCTGAACGCAGCCAATGTTTCTACATACGGAATTTTTGCGCGCCAAATACATATGTACATAAGGGTTTCATAAATACATTAATGTAGTGATACGTGCATACAATTATTCATGCCGCGTGTTTTAAAAATATATACACAAAATTATTCAAGCTTATATTTATAAATAATTAGATTTAATTTTAACAACTTTAGAGGGTTCATCCAAGCAGTTACACGGACTACGAGGCCATGAAAGCTAAGAATGCTAAGACAAATATGGAACTTTGTAAGGAAAATTCAAAATCGTTTTTCGGTTCCTTGAGTTCATCCCAGGTAATTAAATTAATAACAAATATGAATAACTCAATATATAATAATGTGTGTTTATTTAAATATTTGCAGATCAATCAGAAAGTGTGCGACTACATCGTGGCGGAGATGTTACCAATATCTCACGTCGAGAAGAAACATTACATTAGTAATGTTAAAAAAAAGATAACATTTAAATTTAAATGAAAAGATATTGTTAGATTAAGACGACTAAAAACTGAAAACTAGTCTTATTTTAAGTTGATTTGAAAAAATTATAAAAAATAAAAAAAAACAATATATTTACCTTTTACCTTTACCTAGGTACTGGGAAATTGAAGTACCTTTACCTTACCTAGGTATTAATTTTTGCCCAATACCTTTTACCTTACCTAGGTAAAAAAACACAGTACCTTTCCCAACACTGCGCATAACCAACGGGTACAGGTGCCGCGTTTGCCGCGGGCGTGCTCGCGCTGAGGATATGCAACGGTTCCTCCGCGCGGTCCTTATCAACCACTACTAGTGATTTTAATTTGGGCCAAGACTTCGGTGTCAATGTTCATCGTTGTTTGCAAAATAAAACATCGATGTTGTGTGGAACATCGTCTAGAAACATCGACGCATCGATGTTTTCAACCCATTACGTTATTTTTCGTTAATTCAAATTCAATTTGTTATTGAGATTTTTCGATAAATAAATAAAAAGGAATTGCTTTCTTAGTTTTTTCTTTTTATTTTTTCATTAAGTGGTTTACCATTTTATAAACATACATAAAACTACATCAAACTATAACAGTTTCCTTAGCAGCATTTTTCATAAAAATAATATAAAAAGTTATTTCTTAGCAGTCTTTTTGGTATTCCCTTAAAGAAATATTAATTATTATAATTATTAAATGTAATTAAATTTTTTCAAAAAAGTAATTTTTGTCAATGCTTTTTAAAAATAAAATGCGGCTTAGTCGGTCAGGTCTTAACCTGTTTCTTCTCTGGCTTAAAACATATGGGTCATTCCATGTGAAACATGACAGGCCAATTTGGGTCAAATCTCAGAATCAAGCGAAACTTTTTTTTTCGATAGAGGATTGAAATATAAGGATGGGTTTTTTTTTTTTTTTATCTCTTACCGTTTATTTTTAAAAAATATTTTCTTAATTAAGCTCCGATTTTTAGGATATGCAGCACTTGAGACTCGTTTAAGTTATTTTAATAATTCCAATGCCACTTTGTGGCATATCTTAATATCTTTCAGAAAAATATTTTTAAAAATTTTTAAATTTAAAATTAAGTATTTTTTAAGAGAATTTAAAATTAGAAAACTTCTGTACGCCGGAATACACGCGGTTTCCGAATAAAAAAATTATCCCCATATTGCTTCATCAATTCTTCACAAAGTGGTAAAATAAAATTTTTGTAATCGCAATGTTTACTAATTAAGAAAGAATTAAAAGTGCAGCAAGCCAGTGCAAAAAATCGAATTAAAGTGTCTAAGCAGCTGTTCACCATGCCTACGTCACAGCGCACACTATATCCGTCCTCTTCTAACCGGCGCGCGCAAGTGAACATATTACAATATAGTCAAAGGGCGCCTTAGAACATATTACAATATGGTCAAAGGGCGCCTTAGAACATATTACAATATGGTCAAAGGGCGCCTTAGAACATATTACAATATGGTCAAAGGGGCCTTAGAACATATTACAATATGGTCAAAGGGGCCTTAGAACATATTACAATCTGCACTGTATCGTGTAGTGCTCGAAGCTGGTGTGCAGTCCCGTTGATGGGCATGTGATCGACTATTTTCCCTATTGCAGCAAACACTAATATTTTGCCGTTTTGGTACCTCAGTTTTAGTCTTTCCCAGTTGTCCTCATATCCAGCTTGTGAGAAGGCTGTATCCGTCAAAATGTTCTTTGCTTCACCGCAAAGAGAGCTCTGAAGAATGTGTAGCTTCTGGCTGGCTGAGTATGGCTTACTATGGACTAATTCTACAAATAAGTCGTGGAATCTAGATCTTCGCCATTAAATTCAGGAATCTTGATTGGTGGGAGCGATAGATTTAGGCTCATTTGAGCTTTGTTTTCTCGAAGTAAGGTCATTTCATATTCTTCGTATAATGTCCTGAATCGACCTATTTCTGCTTCGGCGACGGCCACTGCTCCAGGTATACTGTCGATTTCATCATGGGCCTCTCTCAATATTTCCCATTGGAGCTCCAGATGTCGTTGTAGCGTTGGGGTGATTGTTTGCGCCGTTGACGCCAGAATTAAAGATGATTCTAATTCGTTGCATCGTCTCTGTAGTTGTCGGATAGCAAAATCCATCGATGAGTCAGTGGTTATGTGTTTGACTACCGGGTCCTTTGTGTTGTTCTGTGTTCGCCGCGGAGCCTTCTGAGGGTCACTTCCTGATGGGATGCTGTCTTTAAATATTTGCTGATATTTTTCTACCAGCTCCTTTAATTCCGCTAATCTTGAGGCATACTCCTCTCCGGTAGGTAATGCCGCTTTCTCGACCTCTTCGTCTAGGTCACAAAACTGCTGCCAGAGATCATTCAACTGGCTTAGCCGATCGGCATAATAACCGTCTCGTTTGCGTGGTTCGGTCGAATCCTTGCTATAATTCTTTATGACCTGTTGGATTTTCCCTTGTACCTCATTTTGATCGTCAAGTAGACGATTGTGTAAATCGACTCTGTGTTGACTTGTTTCCTCTATGAATGAGGTCGATAAGCTGGATAAGCTGTCTATCCTGTGAAGCTGGATGAGCTATGCTGTCCTGTGAAGCTGGATAAGCTGTCTATCCTGTGAAGCTGGAGGAGCTGTGTATCCTGTGAAGCTGGATAAGCTGTCTATCCTGTGAAACTGGATGAGCTGTCGATCCTGTGAAGCTGGATAAAGCTGCGTATCCTGTGAAGCTGGATGAGTTGTCTATCCTGTGAAGCTGCATGAGCTGTCGATCCTGTGAAGCTGGATAAAGCTGCGTATCCTGTGGAGCTGGATGAGCTGGGTATCCTGTGAAGCTGGATAAGCTGTGTATCCTGTGAAGCTGGATAAGTTATGCTATCCTGTGAAGATGGATAAAGCTGAGTGTGAACTTAACCGTGCTTCTCACCAGTTAGAGGTTCACCCTTGGAGTTGAAGGGGGTTGCTGGGTGTGATCCTTTGTTGGTAAAGGATCACGTCGGGGTCACCAATGTTTGTGCCTACGCGAATGTTAGCACACAGACGGGTCTACCGAGGAACAGTGATAATTCGCACTGTCGGCACGGAGACGCTTTGGAGTTACGCGGCCTCTTCCCGGAGGTCAGAAAGTAAGACTGCGGAGTTATAAGATGGGTTGATAACTGATTTATTGTAAAGTTGGTACATGCTTTTATACTAATTGGAGATGTGGAACTTAAGTATACAGAATAGTGAAATGGGTTGTATTGAGGAGTAGGTCAGTATGTTTTGATTATGGTCGCGTAGTTGGCGTAGTTGGATCGGCTGACACTGCAGAATGTGCTGACCGCTTGGCGGGTCTTGACTCTATAGAATTTGCTGATCAGTACTTATTACCAGCCGTGGGTGCAACTGGGCGCCTGGTACTGTTACCAATTTGGATACTGCTTGATTTGTTGGTGTTAGTCATGTTTAGCAACATTGTGTATGAACTGGTTGTATGAATAGTACTTCAGTACTAACTTAGTTGGGACCAGAACTGATGCGCTTGCATTTCCCGTGTGTGATTTTTTCTTTTCATAATTCCCATCCCCGACATTAAACATCTGATCAGAGGGTAAATGAACCGCCATGGCAAACTAGGCATAATTTCTTGAGAGATCCCTTAATTTTGTATGGAGATGTTATAATGGTAATTACTCTTATTATAATTCCTGGTCTTAAATTCATATCTTAATTATTTTTGATATTTTCAGAAGACAGGCTTACAAGACATGGATACCTAAGACCTGTATTCGGCCAAGCCAAAACCGGGAATGCTTCAGGCATTAACAATTGTAAATATTATTAATAAATACATATACAAACATTACATGAAAAAAAGTTATTTTTTATTGTGGGAAATCAGATACTACAAAGTATTGGAAAACCAAAACTGGGAGTGTGTGGAAAAGCAGATATTGCAAATAGAGGAAAACCATAAAAAACCTGTAATGCGGGAAGGCGAAAAACCAGTGGATTTTGTCCTTCATTCTTCTGCCAGAGATCCAGATAGAAACCTCATTTTCCCCTTATTTTTTGTGTCACCCCCGTGTATTTTGAAACCAGAGATGGAAGAAATGTAAGGGGTGAATGAGGTTTAGTCCCTGCCGCTTATATGGAGAAACCTGATGAAAATATGTTATTTTCCAGAAAAATTTTCCCGGTGGGAACCTGATGAAAATATGTTATTTTCCAGAGGAATTTTCCCGGTGGGTTATCAAAGGCAACTCAGTAATTTCTTTGTGCGAAATATGGATGGAATGTACTTTTACTGCAATCCAATTTAAGTCCACCCGAATTTCGTCCAAAGAAATTTTTGCGTGACCTTCGATAAACACGCTTTAGAATGTCCATTTTCAAATGTGTAAATGCATACATATATATGTACATATGTAATGCAACCATACGCGAATCCGAAAAAAGACACTCTTACATAGATTTTAAGACTTTGCATTTTACTTTAAAGCTAAGCTAAATGCTTAGAAATTTATACTAACCTTCAAGGTAGGCCCTTACGGACTCCAATTCGATGTCCTTAAGAAAAATTTCCATTTGGTCCTCACTTTCCATCACTTTGAACTTTTTGTCGTATTGACGCAAAAGAAAACTGTCTAATGCGAGCTAGGTGTCAAACGAAGACATCCTAACGCGTTCTAGGAAATCCACAAAAATTAGAGAATAGAGTTTTGAATCATTTTAAGTTGAAATTGTTACGTGGGCATATTAGTGCCCCAGTCCTGAGAAGGACTTGGGCCGAGGGAAAGTCATCCGATGTTCAGGCACCAATTTTGCCGGCATAAGCTCGCCGGATGGGGTGGGTTCTTGGTAAGACTTTTTCCTCTCAAACAATAAATATTGAGATGCCTGAAAAATAGTATGACTTTCCCTCGGCCCAAGTCCTTCTCAGGACTGGGGCACTAATATGCCCACGTAACAGAAATGGCGCCCAACGAAAGGATTATTTCATATTCCATAAGGACAAGGGTTTTTAAGTAGATTAGCGCATGCCTATTAATTTGTTTTTGTTTTTAAAAATGATTGAATTCAAAAGTCCCCAACTTCTGCGACAGTCAGAATTGAGCGGCCGCTCAATCAGAACTTTGTCTCAGAATAGAGGTATGACTTTAGGACCTTCCATTATATTGTTCAAATCATAGATAGCCTTTGTTTCTTTCATAAGAAAATTACTAAAAATTTCCATCGGGAGATATGAGGTTTCCTTTTATAATACTATATAACTATGTGCCGACTGACGCTTTTTGAAATTAACGTAAATACAATTTAGATGTGCTTTCTGGCCGACGCTACACGACGTACTAGGCGAAGCCTGGTCGTTTGAAGGAGCAGGAGCGCAGACGTTACGGTAACTAGCTAGTTCCCATTGTGAACGTTAAAGCTGACTAGATGGGGAAAAGAGCTGTTAGTTCAGTGGAACCCAGTTGTGTAGAAGCTGCTAATACCTCTAGTTAGGGATATTTGTTTTGTGTGGGGCTTAAATATCGGACAGATTCTTCACCAAAGAGATGCTTAGTAATCGCAAAACAGCACCCCATTATTATACCCGTTACTCGTAGAGTAAAAGGGTATATTGTATTCGTGCAAAAGTATGTAACAGCTAGAAGGAAGCATTTCCGACCCTATAAAGTATATATATTCTTGATCAGGGTCACTAGCCGAGTCGATATAGCCATGTCTGTCTGTCCGTCTGTCTGTCTGTCTGTCTGTCTGTCTGTCTTTCTGTCTGTTTGTCTGTCTGTCTGTCTGTCTGTCTGTCTGTCTGTCTGTCTGTCTGTCTGTCTGTCTGTCTGTATGAACGCTGAGATCTCGGAAACTATAAAAGCTAGAGGATTGGTATTTGGCATGAAGATTCTTGGAGTTCCTACGCAGCGCAAGTTTGTTTCAAAAGGGTACCACGCCCCCTCTAAAGCCCACAATCGCTTATATACGGTTTTAAAAATTTTAATATTTTGGAAAAGTAAAAATGCAGTTTTATTATGTTTATCAATACCTATCGAAATGTAGAAGAAATTTTTCAAATCGGACCATTCGTTAAAAAGTTATGCGTGATCAAAGTTTCTGTCTCCATCTCCCTCGCCCTCCCTTTACCTGAGTAACGGATATCTGATAGTCGGGGCACCCGACTATAGCGTTCCCTCTTGTATTTTTATTTAATTCGCAAACCTTAGTCAGCCATACTAGTCTGATCGCGCGTGTGAACATTTGAAATTAGACAAGTGTAAAGTGTGTGTCATTTCTAAAGGACACAAGTGAACACGCGAGTGGAAAAGTAAGAAAAGAAATATACGTAAGACAGAGAAAAAATCTTTGGCCTAAATGAAGGGGGCAAAGAAAAAAGTGATTTTCCAATACACCACGAGGAGAATGACCCGATCAACGACAAGAGAAGCAAATCAAGCACGCAGGAGTGCTAGTGCCGACGACACGCCACGGAGAATCAGTTCTCTAGATATAGACAATCTTAGTATATTCCGCGAGCCGGAAGAGCAAGATGAAAGTAGATCTATTGAAGACAATATGGATCAGTTAGACGATACAGAAGGAGCTGTAGGGGGAGTAAAGTTGCCCCTGGGTCAGCCAAAGAGACGCTCAAGTATGCTCCCGCAATATGAGCCCAATCCGACAAACGGGTTGGAAGCTGCCGAGAGAAGAGAGCAGATAATGCGCTCGGTAATAAAGCAGAACAATGACACACAGGCAGCCATGCAAGCGCAGATAGAAGCATTAAAGGCGCAAATAGTGGAACTGCGATCCTCACAATCCACGAGGGTGGAGCAGCCAGTATTACCACCACCGCAGCGGTTTACGGCACACACATCTGACAGCTTTTTGTGTTTCCAAGAGACGCCGCCTCTCGAGCCGCTGTCGCAGGAGACTCTCAACAGTCAGAGGCATCGGCTTCGAGATTACCGGCGCCCTGATACATCTCAACCCCAACAACCTCACAATCCACGAGGGTGGAGCAGCCAGTATTACCACCACCGCAGCGGTTTACGGCACACACATCTGACAGCTTTTTGTGTTTCCAAGAGACGTCGCCTCTCGAACCGCTGTCGCAGGAGACTCTCAACAGTCAGAGGCATCGGCTTCGAGATTACCGGCAACAACCTCGAAATAACGGCCCGGACACGAGTTATCCACGACACCCCGAATATGACCAGAGCCCCGGATATCAAGCACTAAAAGGAGTTCGGCTGGACAAATGGAATTTGAAGTTTGACGGAAACAGCCGCGGTATGACCGTTGAAAGTTTCTTGTTCCGCGTTGAACGGTTACAATTACTTTATCGGATAGAGCCGAGCCAAGTTTTTCGCGAATTCCATAGTTTACTGGTAGGAGCCGCCAGCAAGTGGTATTGGCAGTTGATGGAGGATCGAGCGGACGACCTCAACTTCGATTACTACTCACTAACGGCGGAAATGAAACGCGCCTTTTCCTCCTCCGGAAGTGACCTCATGAAATTCAAGGAATGGATGGAACGGCGACAAGGACAAAACGAATCTTTTAGCGACTATGTATCCGATATGCATAACTTGCATTTCCGGTTGCAGAACAAGCTAGAAGAGGACAAATTCGTTGAGCTCATCAAGGATAATCTAAATGCCCAGATGGGAAGCTTGTTGCTGACATCCCCAATTAAATCTCTAGCGGATCTGAAGAAGGAAGGACTTAGAGTGGACCGCTGGTTAAGGAGTAACGGCAGGGCCGCGCGAAGCAGGCCGATTAGTGAGCTCGAGGGTTCACAAACGCCGCAGGATTTTCCAGACGCTGTGACTGTGGAAGAATTTAACCGGAATCGAAGGGACACCAGATCGGGACTAGGAAACGGACAGGGATGCCAAGGACCACTCCACGAATTGGTCTGCTATAAATGCGGCAGATCTGCGGATTTTTATAGAACGCATCCAAAAGAAGATCCCTGCCTTACTAGATTCCATGAAGCCACTTGTAGAGTGTGTGAGAAGGTAGGAGACGCCAGCCCCGCGGCTTTTCAGCGGAGTCCGTTAGGCCAGACCGGGACAGCCGGGCGGACCAAGGCAGTCACATTCCCGTAGAGACCACCTTTCCCAGACAAATCTCTCCCCATAAGAGCCTAGAACAACGAGAGAGGGAGTATGAATTGGCAAGACAGCGTATCTTTCACGGCTCAGAAGATACGGACAACACCACCTGGGACATACGAAAGATGCACAAGCTATATGACACCAGAGCAGAATATCGCAAGCTTAAGCAAAAAGTAGTAGACACGGTAGTAAGCATACAAAACGATAACCGTTTCTTTGCCAAAACTAAAGTCGACGGAGAAGAAATACTAGCGTTACTGGATACAGGCGCTAGTGCGAATTGCATTGGCAGAGGAGCGGAAGCCTTTTTAAGGAACCGGACGCGGCCCATAAGAAAGCTTAGCGAAGAATGTGTGCGCACAGCTAGTGGCGGCGAAACTCGAGTAGTCGGAGCAATAACCCCACCCGTGGAATGGGAAGGCGAGACTAAGAATCTGGAATTTTTGATAGTACCAGGTCTGACACAACGTTTTTATTTCGGAATCCACTTCTGGGATACGTTTGGCCTAACATTCCTTGGTAAGGGCGGAAACGAGTTTGCAGCCATCGAAGCACCACCGGAGTACGACTTAATGACCAGAGACTAGGATATGAACGACCCTCCTAAACCCGAAACCGCGTACATCATCAGCTATCTACAGAACAACACAGTAAGCTGAGGCGAGTAATTGAGACATACCCATCATGTCTGGATAAAGGTTTAGGAAAGACCAGCTTGGAGCAGCATGTAATAGAAGTAACCGACGAGGACCTGCCGATCAAGCAGCGGCATTATCCGATTTCCCCAGCCAAGCTAAAGCTGGTGTATGCCGAGCTAGATCGCATGATTGGTCTAGGAGTGATCGAAGAGAGAAACAGCAGCTGGAGTTCACCTGTGACTCTAGTACAGAAACGCCAGAAAAATCGCTTTTGCCTCGACGCACGCAAAGTCAATTCCCGGACCATCAAAGATGCATACCCGTTGCCACACATCGAAGGTCTGTTAAGTCGTTTACAGGAAACATACAATATTTCCGCAATCGATTTGAAAGACGCTTTTTGGCAAATACCCTTGGAAACAAAAAGTAGAGAGAAGACCGCGTTTACAGTTCACCTACTTTTGAAAAACACCTGGATATGTTGAGCCAGGTCAGTGACTGCTTGCAGCGTGCAAAACTGGCAATAAATGTCGACAAAAGTAAGTTTTTCTATAGCCAGGCTAGATATCTAGGCTATGTAGTAGGAGGGGGATGCATACGAACGGACGATTCGAAAATCCAGTCAATCCAAGAATTTCCTCAACCAAGCTCTCCCAAACAGATGCGGAGGTTTTTGGGGATGACTGGCTGGTACAGGAGGTTTATTCAAAGCTATGCTCAAACAGCGGCACCTCTTCATGATTGTTTGAAGAAAGACCGCGTTAAGAAATTTGAATTGTCCGAAGAGGCAATTAAGGCATTGGAAGAACTAAAAGCTAACATGGCATCAGCACCTGTCCTTGTCACCCCTGACTTTAAAAAACCCTTCACCATTCAGTGCGATGCATCAACCACTGGAGTAGGAGGAGTTTCGTTTCAGACGGATGACTCAGGCGGCGAACACCCGAACATGTCAGCCAAACTGAACAAGGCACAGCGGAATTATAGCATAACAGAGCTCGAATGCTATGCCGCCCTTCTTAGCATCGCCAAATTCCGTGCTTACGTAGAAGGCATGCCGTTCAAAGTGATCACCGATCATGCTAGTCTAAAATGGCTGATGAGTCAAAAGGATTTATCCGGCAGATTAGCAGGATGGAGTCTGAAGCTGCAAGCGTTCGACTTTACCATCGAACATCGTAAAGGAGCACTTAACGTCGTACCAGATGCCCTCTCACGAGTGTATATGGGCGAACTACAGAAAGAGAAAGCTGAGGAACAGGATATCCAGATAAACTTAGACTCACCAGCGTTCCAATCCCCGGAGTATGTAAAATTGGTGCACGCAGTAACCCAGAATGAGGGGAAAATCCCGGACATGCAAACAGCGGACGGCTTCGTATACAAGCGGATAGGGTTCAGCTCTGGGGATGCCGTCGATGAAACTCGAGCATGGAAGCTCTGGGTACCCACCGAGCTGCGATCTGACGTAGTCTGGAGAGCACATCATGCCATGACCGCAGGGCACGGGGGCTTGCACAAATCCCTAGCCAAACTGAGACAGTTTTACTACTGGCCAGGGATGGCAGTAGATGTGCAAAAGGTAGTGAAAGAATGCGAGGTCTGTAAGATCAGCAAAACCACCAACAAAAATATCCGACCGCCCATGGGAGAACAAAGGGTCACGGAACGGGCCGGTCAAAGGTTGTTTATCGACTTTATGGGGCCGTATCCGAGAACCAAAACTGGGAACTGAGTGATTTTTATATGCCTCGATCACTTCTCCAAATTTGTCTGGCTGCAGCCTATGAGACATGCAGTGGCATCAGAGGTAGTCAAATTCCTCGAGAACCGAATTTTCTATCAGTACGGAGTACCCGAGTACATACACTCTGACATTGGAAAACAATTTGTGTCTCAAATGTTTGCCGAGCTAATGACCCGCTACGGTATTCGACATGTGAGAACAGGGCTCTACTCCCCGCAAGCGAATGCAGCGGAGAGGGTAAACCGATCGGTGCTCCAAATTTTGCGGGCAACAATTGCATCGGATCAGCGAAATTGGGATACCCAGCTAAGCCGAATAGAATGTACCCTTAGGAGTGGCCGACACGAGTCGATAGGCATGGAGCCCTACTATGCCATATTTGGGACACAAATGGTGACACACGGTACTTCATACCCTATCTTAAGGAAGCTGGGTGGAATCCAGACTGGAGACCCAGAGATAAGCCTACCGGATAAAATGAATCTTATCCGACAAAAAGTGAGCCAGGGGCTAAACAGGACCCATGAACGGGCAGAAAAGGCCGTTGGACAAGTTGTCTACCGAAAAAACTACCGGCAGAGGAACAAAGCTGAGGGATACAATGCCAAGCTCGGCCCGAATCGGGTTCGCTGTGTTGTACTTCAGCGCAAGGGCAAGGCGTTATACGAGCTGGGAAATGTCGGTGGGAAGAGCGTTGGCATATTCCATGCCAAAGACCTCTATATCGCTTGACCCCCTGGGTAAAATCCGAAGATCGTCCAAAATGCAAGAGAGTGAAAAGCTCAGAACGTCAGAACTGGACTAGGGAACATGGAATCCGGGAGAGCGGGTCCGCCATATAAACCCCGACAAGGCAACGACACCTTACCAGAAACGGGAGCTAACGGAACTATGTTCCACCATGGAGTGTCTCTTTGGGCTCGAGAGGAGCCTAGAGTTGACAGAGGATCGGGTGCAGCAGCTCGAGATACAAATACTCCGAGAGCCCGAGGAATGGGAGAGGAACGCACCTCTGCACCACGAGTTAAAAGAACTCAAACAAAGCAGAAAACGGGACCAGGATTTGCGCAGCGGGATACATCGACAAATGGCAACAGTTCGAACTGATGTCCATAGGCGGCAGCGGGAGGAGCAGCGGCTCCTCCGACATATGAACCGCGCAGCAGACAAGCTCGCAAAGCGTGACCCGGAGAGGTGCGCGGAGGCCCGGAGGGATTTCCGGAAGATCCTGAACACCAGGACGTAACAACTATGTACAACAACAACAAAAAAGTAAAATAAATATATGAATAAAAGAATAAAAAAAAAAAAATTTATATCTAAAAACAGTTTCCTATCTTTGGGGGGGTTAAGTTTCGCTAAGTAGAAAACAGCGATGTAAAGGGAGCCGCAAAGTAGCGATTTCGTTTTTCTTTCTTTTCCTTTTTCTTTGCTGACTACAGCTTATATTTTTTTTGTTGCAGGTATTTGTTTTTTTGTTTTTGTTACTTTTCCCCCGTTACTTTTATTCTTTTTTTTTCAGTTATGTGTAATGTATGTATGTATGTATGTTTCCGTCCAGCGACGGAAAGTTTTCTTTTTCAGATTAATCAAGGCAAAGTAGAACATATTGGCTACGATATTCCTCCTACTATAATTAAATTCCACATAGAACTAAGATTATATATCCCCATATTAAATACACGCGAAAGTAAGGTACTTAGCACTATGGTTACAACACCCTACTTCGGGCAACACCCGCAAAATCAACATCCATGAAGGTTACAGCCCGGCTAGTTCAGTCAAATGAACATAAGACTCTTGTTCACAGGCGTGGGTCGAAGCCACACGTTTAAGGGCGCCTAAATAATAAGAGAAACCAAGCACTAATTCGTTGGTCGTACGAAAATTCCTTTTGCGAAGTCATTCCATGCGTGTCCGTATCGATCACTTCGAGCCTGTTACGTACGCCCTCTCCTTCAAATTATTTGATGGAGAAAGATGCAAGTAGAAAAACAACAACGAATCTCATGGCGAAGGGAGAGGGGCGATCAACACGTTGACTCACCGAAAACAAGCAAAGGAATGTGCAACTTGACGATCTTTTGAACGGCATACGGTCAGAATAACGACCGTAACCCTACACCAGTAGCTGACAAAGTGCATCAGTCGGGCATTGACACTCCCGATAGGGGAAATCATAGGTGAGAACACCTAAAAAACCCAACCTATCACGGGGGCCGAGGAAAAAGCTCTATACTGGTATAAAAGACCATAGCCGGATAGAGAAGGTAGACAGAGTCTACTCTGATCTCAGGGCACTATAGTGTAAGCACTATATTTCCCCAAAGCCTTGAAAACTGAAACCAAGACCGAGACGATAGAAGGAAGTCCTTAAGCATTCCACAGGACTGCTATTTTTCCTGAAGGAAGTTCTTTCGTGCTGCCCACGATTTCCACTAAGGGAAGTCCTGTTAAATCCTAGCTCCGAGAAGGACGAGCATCAATTTGCGAATACATAAACAACAAGGACTTCACCATGGGTGGAACTGATTCCAAAGTGGCCCATAATACCGCCAACGTGATTAATACTGTTAAAATAATTGATCACAAGGACGACATCCAGGACGTAAATCGCAACCTAAAGATCGTCATCTGCATCATAGCTTTCGTGGCCGTCTTAAAAGTGCTCCAGATGTACAAGCGATCCGTGCAAGGACGTAGGGACCAAAAGCATGCCCTGGAACAAGTGATATGCCGCCAGGTTTAACAAGACAATAAAGTGCAAGAAACAGACCCAAAAACCATAACAAAGTGACAAAAATAAGGGCAGTTAAATGCCTTAATTGGAGACAAACGTGAAGTGAAGAGAACATAAACAAATTGTGAACTCAGGCATTTATGAATGCAAGTGCAACAGCAATAATATCAAGTGAAGTGAGCAAGACATCGGAGACGCCGCTGCTCGCAACTCATCAAACCAGACGTGTGCCGCCGTGGGATACACTGACATACATACCTACATACATACATATGTATATTCAATTAGTGATTGTGTTTAAGAACCAACTTTTTTTATTGTGTCTTTCAACGATAGTGTTTTGCACGTATATATATATATATATGTTTCTAATTTCTTCAAAAAAGCCCAGGATCCAGTGCGTCGAGATCTCATCGCCCAGGACTTAAAGGGGTAAGTTTGTCGGAACACGGTTCCTTTTTATATACCAAATATAAATATATATTCGTGCACCATGATTAACCATCCGGCCCTAGCAGTTACTCTTATAAATGAACCCCATTTTTATATTAAAGTCCAGTATCTATTGTCTAAAGTAAATTCGCCTATTACTATAAATGATCTAGAACTTTTATACATTGAGACCTTCCGTCTGGATTTTTCCACACTTTTACATTGTACTAAAGTAGAAAAAGCCATAGTTTGTGCCACGGTACCCAAGACTACTGTTTATTTTAAAAACTTCTCTAATGAATTTCTTGGGGAGGTTAGTACCTTTGTCATCCATCTGATGAACTAATTAGATAAATGATACAATAATTGGAAAGACACACTAATACATTACCTAGCTATTTTTAACTATATCTTTGCATAAGTTATTCTTTTATAATATAATAAACTTTGACTTTTCAGCGGCGAGTATCAGCCTTGTGTTTGTATGAACAATCACAAGGGCCCTCAGAGCGACGTTTGCAGGCGTGGGTGTATGTATGGGTGATAAATTCGATACTCTCCGCTAACAAACTTTGTTGGTCATCTAAAAATTAAATTCAAATGTATTCCTAATAATTATAATTACTCATAAATGGCACTTGCCAATATTTTATCCAATAAAATTATAATGTGAAAACGAATTTAAAACCATGAAGTGCTAAGCTTTCAAACGAGGGTTGCTGACGCGATAAGTGGAGTAGGTGAAGAATAATGACATAACTTTTGACGAACAACCTTGACAATAGGGGATCGTATTGCGCGGCCCGCGACGATCCATTTGGCACACGAATGTGTGAAGGGGAGGGAATGTGGCCGAAACATTGCCCGATCGTGTTACGATAAAGCGAAAGCTAAGCTTGTGGGGCAATGTAGACTGATGACCGACGGACTTTACGACTCATACTATTTTTCAGGCATCTCAATATTTATTCTCGTTATGTTGGAGAGGAAAAAGTCTTACCAAGAACCCACCCCATCCGGCGAGCTTATGCCGGCAAAATTGGTGCCTGAACATCGGATGACTTTCCCACGGCCCAAGTCCATCTCAGGACTGGGGCACTAATATGCCCACGTAACAAAATGCATATTAATTTTTGTTCTTTCTGTAGTCCTTTTCGTTCTCAAACTAAGAACATTTTGAGATATTGTGGTTTTTAAGAACAAAATCGATTTGATTTAAGAACCATGTGCTAAAATAATAACTTTTCGTTGTTATTTGCAGAACATTCTAAGCTCAACTAGATTTTAAGAACCAATTCAACTTAATTCAAGCACATTTAGAACATTTTCAACTTAAACAAGAGAGAACGCTATAGTCGGGTTGGTGTCCCGACTATCTAATACCAGTCAATCAGCTAAAGGGAGTGCGAGGGGGATGGATATATAACATTTCTTTGATTTCGAATAACTTTTTAATGAATGGTCCGATTTGAAAAATGTCTTTCGATAGGTATTAATATACACACCAAAAATGCATTTATACTTCTCGGAAATCTTTAAAGGTGTGGGCGCCAAACACATTTTAAAATCGTTAGTGGGCGATTGTGGGCGTTAGAGGGGGCGTGGCACCTTTTTGAAATAAACTTGCGCTGCGTAGGAAGCCCAAGAATATGTGTGGGAAATCTCAACCTTTAGCTTTTGTAGTTTCCGAGATCTTAGCGTTCATACAGACATACAGACATACAGACAGACAGACAGACAGACGGACAGACAGACGGACATGGCTATATCGACTCGGCTAGTGATCCTGATCAAGAATATATATACTTTATAGGGTCGGAAACGCTTCCTGTTACATACTTTCGCACGAATACAATATACCCTTTTACTCTACGAGTAACGGGTAAAAAATGTCCGTTCTATTTTTAAGAACATTTTCAACTCAGATGAGAACGTCAGAACTCTCTCTGTGTAGAAACATTAAATTTTAAAATGAATAAAATGTATTTGTGGACGAACTCTCAAATTATTTTGTACTGGCTAAAGTCTAGCAGTACGAGATTTAAAACCTTCGTACACTAGCGGTTAGGTGAAATTCAAGAACAAATTAATGTCCGCAAGTGGAGATATGTTCCGTCAAAATTTAATCCCGCTGATGAAGCCACAAGGGTCGCAAAGGTAGGTTTAGAAAAAAAAACAATTCGTAAATAAAAGGCCCAGAATTCTTGTTTACCGATAGAAAAAAGTGGACAACAAGGCAAATAACCTTTGAGGATGAAGATAAAATACGAACACGTAAATGTAATATCTGAAGCAAAACGTACATATGTTTTACCTGATGTACGCAGATTCTCCAGTTGGATAAGGTTTTCACGAACAATCGCTTGGCTATTACGATTTGTGAAAAATCTCAGGAGCAACAAAGAACTTCGCCTTTATGGCGAAATTACAGCTAATAAGTTAGTTGATACCGAAAATTTAATATACAGAAAAATGCAATCGGATTCCTTTCAAGCTGAAATTCAAAGTTTACAAAGAGGACAGTCAATAGGGAACTCAAGTCGCCCAAAAGCTTTGCCATTACATTTTACAACCGACGGACTACTTAGGTTAAAAGGTAGATTGAACAATTTGAATGACGTGGACTATAACATGAACGCAAAGAATCCGATACTTCTTAGTAACGACCATCCAATCACTTTTTACCATAAACAAAATTGTCATATTTTTACTGAAACGGTCATACTATTAAGAAGAGTTTTCGCGATGAGAAAAGAAGTATTCAACGATTATTAACAACAACGGGAGAGACGAAGAAGAAAGACGTGCGAAATAAGAAAGTTAACGACGACGCGATCAAATTACTAAAAAACGCAGTTTAACCCGATTTTAAGTTAATTAAAATACCTAAATCTAATATCAGAATTACTTATCACTAATTTCATTTCAATAAAACAATCATCTTATTATAATATTGAAAAACAAACAGTGGGACTTCTAATTTAAATAGGATATCCAATCCCACAAATATGGGGACTCAACCTACGTGAATAGTGAAAAGTAAAACGACGAAAAGTGTGCTAGAAACAAAGATTTACAACGACGAAGACGGTGGAAACCAAAAAGAAAAGCTTGCCCGTGAGGGCATTAATTAAGGTGGAAATGTCTGCCCTGTTACATTGTAAGAGGGTTTTGGTTCTTTTCGGATTATAGTTACCCCAGGTAAGCCTGGAGGTGTGCCATGTTGAGATCGTATTCCAACGGTTGTTGGAGAGGGTATACAATCTTTGCTTGAGGAGAAGCTTGCAGGTAGCTATGGGCATGCCCACCGTGTCCTTATCGCGAAGGATGTCGGTGGTTGTCCCTTGTCTTGCTAGTTCGTCCGCTATGCAGTTGCCTTCAATGTTACGGTGTCCAGGCACTAAATCTGACGTCGAGCTGATGGAAATGATCGAGCAAGAACTAATCCAAATGTTCCAGGACAGTCGAGACGAGATCCGCAAAGCTGCCAAGCAACAGATCCTTGTTTTGCAAATCGAGAACAAGCATTCGTATAACCTTAGACGTAGACCAGCAGCAACATACAAAGTCGGCGATGTTGTCGCTATCAAACGTACTCATCTTGGTGGTGGGCTTAAGTTGATCGTATCGTGTAACCAAAGTCAAGCCTAAGGACACATACGATGTGGTAAAAGAACCTCTATTTTCTGACGAAACAAGATCCACTACCTCATGCGCCGAATATATGGAGCCATGGATAAAAATTTCCTCTGATGACGACGACGATACATTCGGGACGAATGTTTAGAAGGATGGCCGAGTTGTAGGAATAGGTTTGGCAGCTCCGTTCAGACCAACCCATCTCTAATCAGCTGCTATTAAGAAGAGTTTTCGCGATGAGAAAAGAAGTATTCAACGATTATTAACAACGAGAGAGACAAAGTAGAAAGACGTGCGAAATAAAAAAGTTAACGACGACGCGATTAAATTACTAAAGAAAGCAGTTTTACCCGATTTTAAGCTAATTAAAATACCTAAATATAATATCAGAATTACTTATCACTAATTCCATTTCAATAAAACAATCATCTTATTATAATATAACACCAAACAGTGGGACTTCTAATTTAAATAGAATATATATTCGGTTTTCAGGCGTGTATTTTTATTTGTATTTTGTTGTATTTTTTTATGTGTTTTTTTGGCATTTTTTTCAACTTTTTTAACTTTGGCGAGGTGTAGCTGCTAAACTAATCACTGGAACTCAATGCTGTGTATAAGAAAGTTAAAGAACATTCTATTACCTGTAAAATGAGTCCAATATGACCCAAATCAGGTTATCAGAACTCAAGATAGAAAATAAAAAAAGGCCAAAAACGTTTTTTACACTTTAAAAAAAATTGACACCATACAAAAAATTTTAAGTGCCCATTTCTTATTCAGAGAGATGTACTTAACCTTAAAATTAAGGTTGTCTTCGATGAGGAAAAGGTCGATTTTATTTTGTAAACTGGTGTAATTGACCTACCTTTAAAATTATTGTTTGAGACGAGAGTGGGCGTGGCTGAGGCGTCCTTACAAATCGGCAAAGTCAAAACTTATGAACAAATTAATTTTTTACCGACAAGAAACCATTTTTTTTGAAAATATTTGTTTATTTAGTTTTTTTTTGTGTTTTAAAAAAAATTATTTTTCTAAAAAAGTTCTAAAAAAAATGTTTGTTTTTTTTTATCGTTAAAATCCAACTAGTTGTAAGTTAAAACATTTAGGAAAATAAAATAAAATTTATATTTCTTTAAAAAAAGAACACATTAACGGTTTTCCTGAAAACAGGTCTTGCCTTTAAAACCGCGGACGCAGCTACAACTGTCCTAATAACAAGAAGAAAGTCCAAAAAACGTGTAAAGAAAGTAGTTTTTTTGTATTGTAGCAAAAATCTGCCAATATAAAACCCAACTCCCACCTCCGCCCGAATTTAGGAGTTTTTTTTAAAGATATGCTCCGACTCACATCAAGTGGGCCGAGGCAAGGATAGGTGACTTAAAATATTTGATACATTAAAGTCCACGGAACATTCACAAAACAACAAAAAATACAATTCATTGTATTGAGTACACAAAACGCGAAAAGGATTGTGCGTTTCAAAATTCGTTCTGCAAATTTCCAGAGCTATAGGCCAAAAGTTGCGGGTTACTCTTACGGGGATCGAAAACCGTTTTTGGCCGAGTAAGTAGCTGGAATTCACGAGTCCAGTGATTAGCTTGTGAAGGAACATTACTCCGTGACAGTCTATCGACGTAAGATGGCAGGTGACGTTGTGATTCCCAGTTTAACCTACGTAAAGCAAACAAAAGGAACTGTTTATGTACCGATTCAATTAGGTCCTGATATTTAGCATTGTAACGAACTGATTTTGTATGTCTGCTCGCTACGAGATTCGTGCGGCTAGCTCAGAGAAGATGTGTGTTCGTCCCACCAAATTTATATAAACGTGACCGCCCAGCAGATCAGTGAGAAAGCACAGAATTCACGGGTTCGAATTGGGTTTATTGCGGGTGTGATTACAGCGGGCTTGATGGCTCGGTCGGCCTTGGTGTCGCCACTCCTGGTCCTCGGTGTCTCCTGGTGATGTTCGTCTCTGCACGTCGGTGCGTCGCCTCGGTGATCGCCTGCCTCGTTGATTCCGTGCTCCGGTCCTGTAGCTCCCTGTAGATGCGCGGCGATGCTCGTCTCTGATGCGTTGACTCGACGACCACTCGTAGCGCCTCGGACTCGCAAGGAGATCAGCCGTGCGGGCTTAGGGAAGCGTCACCGTTCTCAGACTAGGGCGAACAGGTGCTGCGTTCTACAGGACAACGCCTATAGACACACAACCGCCTGTCCCTGGCTCTGTCCCGGATGGTCCCACTAGGCTTTTGCTCGGATCGCGCTGACAGTCTAGGTTGTCACCTGGAAGCTGCCTAGTTGCCACCTTGCCTTACGCCTGGTGTAAACGAACGTTCCACCCTGGCCTCACCCGCTAGCTCGTTCGTGACGTTTCCGTGTAGCTCGATGTCCGATGCTCTGCTCCGGGATGCGCGGGTCGTGATGCTGGAGTAGCGTGGCTTCTGGTACTTGGGGTTACGGACACGCCAGTCCCGGGCTCGTAAAACCGTGGGTCTTTCTAGGACACGCCAGTCCCGGGCTCGTAAAACCGTGGGTCTTTCTAGGACAGCGCCTTGAACTGACAAACGGTCTGTTCTCTCTAGGACAGCGCCTTGAGATCACGACTGGCCTATTCTCTCTAGGACAGCGCCTTGAGATAATAACCGGACTACGGCTTCCCCTTTCTGGCTGGTCTCACCGGGACCTGTTCGATTCTCACTTGACGGACTGGGCTGACGCCGGGACCCGTCAAACTAGTGTCGAAACAAGGCACAGGACTTCACTGCTCGACTCTGAAGGACACGCCAGGCGTAATGCGAGGCTTTAGTCGGACAGGAGTAGGAACGGTTCGCCTTGACTTAGCCGTGTGATGCCCTCTGGACGATCCAATCCCGAACGTCTCGACGTAGCGATCTTGCTCCTTGTAGGCTCCCACGGCGCTGCTTCCGACGACTTGACTTGTGTTTTCACTTGTAGATTACTTGGCACTGATTGACTGACTTATTCACTTTGATATCTTGACTGATCTTGACGGATTGATTCCTCGTGATCGACTGATCCAGTTGCCAGCGCCCGGCGGCTTTATATAGGGCCTCCGGGAACCGTTATTTCCCTTTTCCGCTCTGCCCGCTGAATCTCTCCACTCCGGGTCCAAAGTCCCTGGCTCCCGCTTGAGCCCGTTGCTATTCTCGTACGGCTTCGAACTGGACATCCATGTGTTGCGGCCGTCCTGCTGATTCTTCTGGTGCACGTGGCACGCCTGTGTGCCGTTCCGCTGCTGAGATGTGGCACTTATCCTCCTGGTCCAAAGTTCACGGCAGAGTCCAAAGTCCGGTGCAGTTCCGTTATTTCCCTTCTGCACACGGCACTCTGGCTCTGCCCGCGAAGTCTCCACTCTCTCACTCTCCGTACTCATTCTCCACACTCTCTTTTAGAGAGTTCTCTCTCACCGGAGTTAGATTCTCCAAACTTTCATTCTCCATTACCTATTCTCCAACCTCTCACTCTCCAAACTCTCTTCATCAGAGTTCTCTCTCCAAACTCTCTTCGCCGCGCCGTTACTACGCCAATTCGCCGCGTAACTGGTAAGCGGCCGGCCATCCGTTATTCTAGCCCCTGCTATTTGTGATGAGTTATTCAACTCCTCACAGCATATTGAGGTGACCATACGCACGAGCAGTATTCAAGAATTGGTTGAACAAGAGAAATGTAAAGGTGCTTTGTGATGTAGGGATCCTCAAATTCCTTTGACCAGCGCTTAACATATGGCAAAAACCCCTTTTGTTTACTGACAATGACAATTTAAGTTGTGGCTAAATAAAACTCCAAGATCTGTTACGGAATTAATGCGTTCAAGATCGCTCGTCCCAATGGAATAGTTAAAGAGTGAGAAAAGCCTTTTCCGATAAAAGGACATGAAGCTACATTTATAATTATTTAAGAACAGCAGGTTCTGGAGGCACGATGATTGCAGATTGTTTAAGTCCGCTTGTGGGAGTGCGTGAGAATCAACATTTGTTAAGGGCATACAAAGTTTTACGTCATCGGCGTACATCATCACGTGGGAGAGATAATTACTTGTGGCAAGTCATTTATAAAAATTCCAAACAGAAGTGGTCCAAGGTGACTCCCTTGAGGAACGCCAGAAGTCACATGGACGAGGTTTGAGATCGAATTTTTAAATAATACTCTCTGAGTCCGGTTCAATAAGTATGAAGAGATCCACTTCGTCAACGAGATCGGAAATCCCAAAAGCGTAAGTTTTTTTAACAGTAGCAGATGGCTCACAGTCCACAGTTCACAGTAAAAAATTACATCAGTTTAAGTGTTGGCTTTAAACGCATTTCTAATAACTGTGGTAAACTCGTTAGTGGGCGATTGTGGGCGTTAGAGGGGGCGTGGCACCTTTTTGAAATAAACTTGCGCTGCGTAGGAAGCCCAAGAATATGTGTGGGAAATCTCAACCTTTAGCTTTTGTAGTTTCCGAGATCTTAGCGTTCATACAGACATACAGACATACAGACAGACAGACAGACAGACGGACAGACAGACGGACATGGCTATATCGACTCGGCTAGTGATCCTGATCAAGAATATATATACTTTATAGGGTCGGAAACGCTTCCTGTTACATACTTTCGCACGAATACAATATACCCTTTTACTCTACGAGTAACGGGTAAAAAATGTCCGTTCTATTTTTAAGAACATTTTCAACTCAGATGAGAACGTCAGAACTCTCTCTGTGTAGAAACATTAAATTTTAAAATGAATAAAATGTATTTGTGGACGAACTCTCAAATTATTTTGTACTGGCTAAAGTCTAGCAGTACGAGATTTAAAACCTTCGTACACTAGCGGTTAGGTGAAATTCAAGAACAAATTAATGTCCGCAAGTGGAGATATGTTCCGTCAAAATTTAATCCCGCTGATGAAGCCACAAGGGTCGCAAAGGTAGGTTTAGAAAAAAAAACAATTCGTAAATAAAAGGCCCAGAATTCTTGTTTACCGATAGAAAAAAGTGGACAACAAGGCAAATAACCTTTGAGGATGAAGATAAAATACGAACACGTAAATGTAATATCTGAAGCAAAACGTACATATGTTTTACCTGATGTACGCAGATTCTCCAGTTGGATAAGGTTTTCACGAACAATCGCTTGGCTATTACGATTTGTGAAAAATCTCAGGAGCAACAAAGAACTTCGCCTTTATGGCGAAATTACAGCTAATAAGTTAGTTGATACCGAAAATTTAATATACAGAAAAATGCAATCGGATTCCTTTCAAGCTGAAATTCAAAGTTTACAAAGAGGACAGTCAATAGGGAACTCAAGTCGCCCAAAAGCTTTGCCATTACATTTTACAACCGACGGACTACTTAGGTTAAAAGGTAGATTGAACAATTTGAATGACGTGGACTATAACATGAACGCAAAGAATCCGATACTTCTTAGTAACGACCATCCAATCACTTTTTACCATAAACAAAATTGTCATATTTTTACTGAAACGGTCATACTATTAAGAAGAGTTTTCGCGATGAGAAAAGAAGTATTCAACGATTATTAACAACAACGGGAGAGACGAAGAAGAAAGACGTGCGAAATAAGAAAGTTAACGACGACGCGATCAAATTACTAAAAAACGCAGTTTAACCCGATTTTAAGTTAATTAAAATACCTAAATCTAATATCAGAATTACTTATCACTAATTTCATTTCAATAAAACAATCATCTTATTATAATATTGAAAAACAAACAGTGGGACTTCTAATTTAAATAGGATATCCAATCCCACAAATATGGGGACTCAACCTACGTGAATAGTGAAAAGTAAAACGACGAAAAGTGTGCTAGAAACAAAGATTTACAACGACGAAGACGGTGGAAACCAAAAAGAAAAGCTTGCCCGTGAGGGCATTAATTAAGGTGGAAATGTCTGCCCTGTTACATTGTAAGAGGGTTTTGGTTCTTTTCGGATTATAGTTACCCCAGGTAAGCCTGGAGGTGTGCCATGTTGAGATCGTATTCCAACGGTTGTTGGAGAGGGTATACAATCTTTGCTTGAGGAGAAGCTTGCAGGTAGCTATGGGCATGCCCACCGTGTCCTTATCGCGAAGGATGTCGGTGGTTGTCCCTTGTCTTGCTAGTTCGTCCGCTATGCAGTTGCCTTCAATGTTACGGTGTCCAGGCACTAAATCTGACGTCGAGCTGATGGAAATGATCGAGCAAGAACTAATCCAAATGTTCCAGGACAGTCGAGACGAGATCCGCAAAGCTGCCAAGCAACAGATCCTTGTTTTGCAAATCGAGAACAAGCATTCGTATAACCTTAGACGTAGACCAGCAGCAACATACAAAGTCGGCGATGTTGTCGCTATCAAACGTACTCATCTTGGTGGTGGGCTTAAGTTGATCGTATCGTGTAACCAAAGTCAAGCCTAAGGACACATACGATGTGGTAAAAGAACCTCTATTTTCTGACGAAACAAGATCCACTACCTCATGCGCCGAATATATGGAGCCATGGATAAAAATTTCCTCTGATGACGACGACGATACATTCGGGACGAATGTTTAGAAGGATGGCCGAGTTGTAGGAATAGGTTTGGCAGCTCCGTTCAGACCAACCCATCTCTAATCAGCTGCTATTAAGAAGAGTTTTCGCGATGAGAAAAGAAGTATTCAACGATTATTAACAACGAGAGAGACAAAGTAGAAAGACGTGCGAAATAAAAAAGTTAACGACGACGCGATTAAATTACTAAAGAAAGCAGTTTTACCCGATTTTAAGCTAATTAAAATACCTAAATATAATATCAGAATTACTTATCACTAATTCCATTTCAATAAAACAATCATCTTATTATAATATAACACCAAACAGTGGGACTTCTAATTTAAATAGAATATATATTCGGTTTTCAGGCGTGTATTTTTATTTGTATTTTGTTGTATTTTTTTATGTGTTTTTTTGGCATTTTTTTCAACTTTTTTAACTTTGGCGAGGTGTAGCTGCTAAACTAATCACTGGAACTCAATGCTGTGTATAAGAAAGTTAAAGAACATTCTATTACCTGTAAAATGAGTCCAATATGACCCAAATCAGGTTATCAGAACTCAAGATAGAAAATAAAAAAAGGCCAAAAACGTTTTTTACACTTTAAAAAAATTGACACCATACAAAAAATTTTAAGTGCCCATTTCTTATTCAGAGAGATGTACTTAACCTTAAAATTAAGGTTGTCTTCGATGAGGAAAAGGTCGATTTTATTTTGTAAACTGGTGTAATTGACCTACCTTTAAAATTATTGTTTGAGACGAGAGTGGGCGTGGCTGAGGCGTCCTTACAAATCGGCAAAGTCAAAACTTATGAACAAATTAATTTTTTACCGACAAGAAACCATTTTTTTTGAAAATATTTGTTTATTTAGTTTTTTTTTGTGTTTTAAAAAAAATTATTTTTCTAAAAAAGTTCTAAAAAAAATGTTTGTTTTTTTTTATCGTTAAAATCCAACTAGTTGTAAGTTAAAACATTTAGGAAAATAAAATAAAATTTATATTTCTTTAAAAAAAGAACACATTAACGGTTTTCCTGAAAACAGGTCTTGCCTTTAAAACCGCGGACGCAGCTACAACTGTCCTAATAACAAGAAGAAAGTCCAAAAAACGTGTAAAGAAAGTAGTTTTTTTGTATTGTAGCAAAAATCTGCCAATATAAAACCCAACTCCCACCTCCGCCCGAATTTAGGAGTTTTTTTTAAAGATATGCTCCGACTCACATCAAGTGGGCCGAGGCAAGGATAGGTGACTTAAAATATTTGATACATTAAAGTCCACGGAACATTCACAAAACAACAAAAAATACAATTCATTGTATTGAGTACACAAAACGCGAAAAGGATTGTGCGTTTCAAAATTCGTTCTGCAAATTTCCAGAGCTATAGGCCAAAAGTTGCGGGTTACTCTTACGGGGATCGAAAACCGTTTTTGGCCGAGTAAGTAGCTGGAATTCACGAGTCCAGTGATTAGCTTGTGAAGGAACATTACTCCGTGACAGTCTATCGACGTAAGATGGCAGGTGACGTTGTGATTCCCAGTTTAACCTACGTAAAGCAAACAAAAGGAACTGTTTATGTACCGATTCAATTAGGTCCTGATATTTAGCATTGTAACGAACTGATTTTGTATGTCTGCTCGCTACGAGATTCGTGCGGCTAGCTCAGAGAAGATGTGTGTTCGTCCCACCAAATTTATATAAACGTGACCGCCCAGCAGATCAGTGAGAAAGCACAGAATTCACGGGTTCGAATTGGGTTTATTGCGGGTGTGATTACAGCGGGCTTGATGGCTCGGTCGGCCTTGGTGTCGCCACTCCTGGTCCTCGGTGTCTCCTGGTGATGTTCGTCTCTGCACGTCGGTGCGTCGCCTCGGTGATCGCCTGCCTCGTTGATTCCGTGCTCCGGTCCTGTAGCTCCCTGTAGATGCGCGGCGATGCTCGTCTCTGATGCGTTGACTCGACGACCACTCGTAGCGCCTCGGACTCGCAAGGAGATCAGCCGTGCGGGCTTAGGGAAGCGTCACCGTTCTCAGACTAGGGCGAACAGGTGCTGCGTTCTACAGGACAACGCCTATAGACACACAACCGCCTGTCCCTGGCTCTGTCCCGGATGGTCCCACTAGGCTTTTGCTCGGATCGCGCTGACAGTCTAGGTTGTCACCTGGAAGCTGCCTAGTTGCCACCTTGCCTTACGCCTGGTGTAAACGAACGTTCCACCCTGGCCTCACCCGCTAGCTCGTTCGTGACGTTTCCGTGTAGCTCGATGTCCGATGCTCTGCTCCGGGATGCGCGGGTCGTGATGCTGGAGTAGCGTGGCTTCTGGTACTTGGGGTTACGGACACGCCAGTCCCGGGCTCGTAAAACCGTGGGTCTTTCTAGGACACGCCAGTCCCGGGCTCGTAAAACCGTGGGTCTTTCTAGGACAGCGCCTTGAACTGACAAACGGTCTGTTCTCTCTAGGACAGCGCCTTGAGATCACGACTGGCCTATTCTCTCTAGGACAGCGCCTTGAGATAATAACCGGACTACGGCTTCCCCTTTCTGGCTGGTCTCACCGGGACCTGTTCGATTCTCACTTGACGGACTGGGCTGACGCCGGGACCCGTCAAACTAGTGTCGAAACAAGGCACAGGACTTCACTGCTCGACTCTGAAGGACACGCCAGGCGTAATGCGAGGCTTTAGTCGGACAGGAGTAGGAACGGTTCGCCTTGACTTAGCCGTGTGATGCCCTCTGGACGATCCAATCCCGAACGTCTCGACGTAGCGATCTTGCTCCTTGTAGGCTCCCACGGCGCTGCTTCCGACGACTTGACTTGTGTTTTCACTTGTAGATTACTTGGCACTGATTGACTGACTTATTCACTTTGATATCTTGACTGATCTTGACGGATTGATTCCTCGTGATCGACTGATCCAGTTGCCAGCGCCCGGCGGCTTTATATAGGGCCTCCGGGAACCGTTATTTCCCTTTTCCGCTCTGCCCGCTGAATCTCTCCACTCCGGGTCCAAAGTCCCTGGCTCCCGCTTGAGCCCGTTGCTATTCTCGTACGGCTTCGAACTGGACATCCATGTGTTGCGGCCGTCCTGCTGATTCTTCTGGTGCACGTGGCACGCCTGTGTGCCGTTCCGCTGCTGAGATGTGGCACTTATCCTCCTGGTCCAAAGTTCACGGCAGAGTCCAAAGTCCGGTGCAGTTCCGTTATTTCCCTTCTGCACACGGCACTCTGGCTCTGCCCGCGAAGTCTCCACTCTCTCACTCTCCGTACTCATTCTCCACACTCTCTTTTAGAGAGTTCTCTCTCACCGGAGTTAGATTCTCCAAACTTTCATTCTCCATTACCTATTCTCCAACCTCTCACTCTCCAAACTCTCTTCATCAGAGTTCTCTCTCCAAACTCTCTTCGCCGCGCCGTTACTACGCCAATTCGCCGCGTAACTGGTAAGCGGCCGGCCATCCGTTATTCTAGCCCCTGCTATTTGTGATGAGTTATTCAACTCCTCACAGCATATTGAGGTGACCATACGCACGAGCAGTATTCAAGAATTGGTTGAACAAGAGAAATGTAAAGGTGCTTTGTGATGTAGGGATCCTCAAATTCCTTTGACCAGCGCTTAACATATGGCAAAAACCCCTTTTGTTTACTGACAATGACAATTTAAGTTGTGGCTAAATAAAACTCCAAGATCTGTTACGGAATTAATGCGTTCAAGATCGCTCGTCCCAATGGAATAGTTAAAGAGTGAGAAAAGCCTTTTCCGATAAAAGGACATGAAGCTACATTTATAATTATTTAAGAACAGCAGGTTCTGGAGGCACGATGATTGCAGATTGTTTAAGTCCGCTTGTGGGAGTGCGTGAGAATCAACATTTGTTAAGGGCATACAAAGTTTTACGTCATCGGCGTACATCATCACGTGGGAGAGATAATTACTTGTGGCAAGTCATTTATAAAAATTCCAAACAGAAGTGGTCCAAGGTGACTCCCTTGAGGAACGCCAGAAGTCACATGGACGAGGTTTGAGATCGAATTTTTAAATAATACTCTCTGAGTCCGGTTCAATAAGTATGAAGAGATCCACTTCGTCAACGAGATCGGAAATCCCAAAAGCGTAAGTTTTTTTAACAGTAGCAGATGGCTCACAGTCCACAGTTCACAGTAAAAAATTACATCAGTTTAAGTGTTGGTTTTAAACGCATTTCTAATAACTGTGGTAAACTCAAGAAGGTTGGTTGACGTTGATCTACGTTTCATAAAACCATGCTGCGTTGGGGACTTTATTGAGCTACATTGGTGCTGAAGCTGAGCAGTGATTAACTGTTCGAAGAATTTGGGAATAGCACTGAGTTTTGCAATCCCTCGGTAGTTACCAATGTTTGATTTACTACCCTTTTTATGAAGCGGAATTATAAAACATTCCTTCCAAACTTCTGGAAAAAATGAGTGCTGCTTGGTACAAGATCGGGACCAGAAGAGAAGGATGACTTGATTGTTTGTAGATTTTGAAAAACATAATCTACGCTGATTATAGACATAATCATACCATTAGAGTGCGGAAGTGAAAAGGGATACGCTGAGGTAATATCGTGGACTGAAAAAATGTTGCAAATAAATTGGCAATATCGGACTCATTAAAAGCAGAAACGGAGTCCAGATGAAGACAGCATGGAAATTGTTGAGACTTGCGTTTGGAGTTAACAAATGCGTAGAACTGCTTGGGGTTATCATGAAACTCATTTTTGCAACGATCAAGGCAATTCTTGTAGCATTGGGAATTGTGAGTTATGAATTCAGAACGCGCAGAAAGGTATCTCGAATGGTCTACTTGCGTCCCAGTCCTGTTAAATTTCTTAAAAAGTCTGGACTTGCAGTTTTTGAAGTAAGAGAGTCTACGAGTGAACCAAGGAGGCTTATGAGAAACATCAGGTGAGGGAAATGAAGGTACATACAGATCGAAAACCGTGTCGAGAATGCCGTAGAACTGTTTAACAATGTTAAAAGGTTCTTCGTTTAAATCCATAAAAGACCAATCTATTTCGGATAAACAATGATTCATATTAGTAAAGTTGGCTTTACGAAAGCAACGAAAAGATGCTGTTTCGATTTCAGGACGTGGCAATAAAGGAGCCGAAGCTTTGTAACGAACTGTTTTCAACTGTTTGATCCCTACGTAAACGCCGCGACTAGCTCAGAGATATTGTGTGTTCGTCCCACCAAATTTGTATTGCGTGACTGCCCGTGACCCACGAAAATGCAGAGATATCCGATTGGAACAAATCGGAAAACTTTATTAAGTTTTTCTTTACGCTGGAATTGGTTTCTTCGTCAGCTGGCTGTTGCGGCTCGCCTGGTCGGCGACCTGCCTTCCTCGGCTCAAGATTCACATCGTGCGATTCTCGGCGGCGCTCCCCGACGGCGTCGCTGCTCTCGTATACCTTCGTGCTACTTGTGGACTCCTGCGGCGTCGTTCTCCAGCTCCACCCGGCTTGTAGGACTCAAAAGTCTGCACAACCTTCCTTTCGGGTCCGACCAGAATGATCCTGGGATCACCTGTTTCGTCGTGTTCCCTGGGGTCGGTCTGGCTCTAGCCTGAGAAACAAATGTCCCGACAGGTCAAATCCGAGGATTCAGCCTTATCGTCAGTCCACTGTAACCCCGACGCCATGCACGGTACTCTCACGGCCACGCACTCGATTGAATCCTCGCACTTGTATTCTTGATCTCTTGTTCACTTGTTGCACTTGTACTTCCGCTCGCGTATCTTGGTTGACTGTCTCGCGCTGCGCCTGCGCCGTCCCTTTTATAGGCAGCGGCGGGGTCCCGTTATTTCCCTTTTTGCACACGGCTCGGTAGCGTCCAATGTCCAAATGTGTCCCGTTATTTCCCTTTGCACACGGCACGCATCGGGTCCAAGGTCCAAGATGTCCCGTTAATTCACGGTGCATCCTCTTTAAACCGGTTCAAAGTCCACGGCTTTACCGTTCGACCTTATTGCCATTTGGCGGCGTGTGTCCAAGGTCCAGCGCGGTACCGTTATTTCACGGTCTCTCCGCTTTGGCCGGGTCCAAAGTCCAGTATTTACCGGTGGACCTGGATTCTGCCGCATTTCGCTGCCTTCGCTGTTGCTAGGGGCTCTCCTGCCTCGAGATTTGTGGGGAGTTTTACGACTCCTCACAGCTTCCACAGTGACCTCAAATGTAGGGTGATAATCGTCTTCAGGACTAACGAGCGGGTCAATTCTAGAAACGTAGGCATTGGCGAACTCTGACGCAAAAATAAGGTGCAAGATTCTATTCGAGGAGTTGTGAATTGAGTTCAATTGTCCCAATGAGAGGTCGATAAGGCCATGTACCAACTCGTGAGGTAAAGTAGGAACAAGAACATTTGAATCAGGTGATGACATTCAGCAAACGGCAGGCAGGTGAAAGTCGCCCATAACAATGAGATGGTCGTTATTGCCGAGGGTGGAGTGAATACTCTAAATATGATCAAGGTGCTGCAGATATACATTAATATCGGACCGGGGTGGAATATACGAGCATGAGACATAAACAAAATAGTCATGAACGTTAATACGAACAGCAACAAATTCTAAAGTGCTTTCGGTGTCGATTATCGGAATTAATTCTGAAACCAGATCGGACTTAACGGCAATAGGAACACCAGACCAGACACAGACGCACTGTACGATCACGTCTCTAGATGACATAGTTGCCCGCAAATATTTCGCAGTCAGACACAGAGGAATTAAGAAACGTTTCAGTGAAGGCAATCACATTGGCGTCAAACTACGTACATTCTGATAGTGTAGGGAGAATGAATCAATTAGTTTTTTGGAACACTGGCCTAAGGGGTTTGAGGCCCACGAACTCGAGAATTTATTTTGTTAACATACTCGTGAACGATGGCATGCTCCGGCCAGATTGCAATATCAAGGACTTTATCAATAAGAGCGTCAGAAATTCCAATCTTAAACGAAGATATTTCGCGTCTTTGCTTAAAACTGAACTTTGAGACAGTAATTTCGGTGCCAGAAATATTCAGTTTGCTACTTAGGTGGGTTTTAACATCGTTTTCAGAAGCCCCAGGATTCAGACGGGAGACAATAATGAACCTTTTGGGTGCAACGTCAACTATGGGCGCAGATATCTTTGGCGCGACACCAGATATGATTGGTCCACAGTTGATTCTTACAGGCGCCGAATGTGTGGCTGTCGCAGCATTGGGAGCCCAAGTAGAATTAGCTACGTCCATACTGTCAAAAATAGCAGCGGAAAACTGTGGAACATTTAAGTTATTATTAGGCAAAGAGTAAGTTTGGGCGACACATAGCATTTTCAGGTTCTTAAAATGTGATTCAGTAGAGAAAAATTTCTCTTGAAGCTCATGGAACGCAGACGATAGGGCTTGGAACTCCAGGTGCGTTTGTCGCATGAACGATTTCATATCAACCTCAATATGCCTGCATTTTGGACAAGTCCAATTAAGGCCAACACGTAACCTAAGCTTGTCCACAATTGGGCCACTTGTCCGCCCTAGATCCACACAGATAGGATGAGCCAAGTTGTCACAAATCCAGCACCCAACCGAAGTTTGGCGTGAAGTTATTTTGTTGCCATACGAGCAGGAAGCGGCACAGCATACACTCATTTTGTTTGTTTTAATATTGTAATGTCGGGGGGCGGGCTTTTCCTAGGGGGCGTGGTGATACCGATCCCGAGAAGTAAGAATGCAAAACGGCCGAAGTGTTTTCGTTTCACTTTATAAAATATACTCCACGATTTATTACTTCACTCGAACTGGTCGTTTACACTGGTAAATTAGAACTACCTTAAAACTACGGAGTGGAAGTTCCAAGAGCCGCTTGGAGAGCGGAGTGGAGACACTTAACAGTGCGAGAGAGCGAGATGCGAGCGATCTGGAAGAACTGCTCTCTCGACTGTCAAGGCTCCAGGGGCGCTTGAAGGGAAAACTGGCCGGGGCTGGGGCGCCGCTTTGGCGCGAACATTCTCCCCCCCCTTGCGAGTGGCGAACGTAGCAAAGGATTAATCCTTAGGCGTGTCTGCATGCTCCACGCCCATCCAAAGACCGTGCCCTGTGCGACGGGCAGCCCATCACGTATGTTTAGGAACCCGGGCCTGATTACGTCGGGGTATACGTCCGAGCCCAACACCAGCGAGACTGTTGCTGGGCGATGGAACTGCTCATCGGCCAGACGGATGTCATCGAACTGGGCTCTCATGGAATCGCTTAGCGCACGGATCGGGGTACGGATGCGCAGACTTGGGCTGATCTTCAGCAGCACGTCCATCTGGAAATCGCCCGTTCTCGACCGGATTGTCGTCGAGCAGACTTCCTCGCCCACGACGAGCAACTTGAACGCAGTTGGCAGGGAGCTGTCGATGGTGCTGACGGGAGTGCAAGGGTCTATCAACGCAGCCGTCTCGAAGGTGGTGGCCCCAGACTCCAGCAACACGATGGCTGTCGGAAGAATGTGGAGGCTCTGATGCTGCAGGAGAGCCGCCACTGATGGAGTCGCTGCTGACGCTGGACGCCGGACCGGTGTCCGTGCTTCCCTCGCCGATGGCGAAGGAGATCGCGAGACTGCCCTTGACAGCCGAGCGACCGATACGCGATATTGCGAGGACGGCGATTGGCGACGTGGCGGGGACGGCGATTGGCGACGTGTCGTGGACGGCGGCTGGCGTGTAGTCCCGGACATCTCGTGCAGGTGGAGCAGCGTGTGATGATTCTGCCCGCACTTCTTGCACGTGTCGCCACTGCGACATTGCCCCCCGGAGTGTTGATGAGCCAGGCAATTCGCACAATATTTGTTAATGAGGACGGCGCGGAGCCGCTTCTCCGTGGTGAGCCTGAGGAAGCGGGTGCACTTCCGTAGAGGATGGATTCCCCGACAGACTCGGCAACGGTAGGATCGAGTACCTCGTGAACGTCTGTCGTCCAAAGTTTGGGCGCTGCGAGGACGTGGAGCCATGGTTTTGATGCTTTAATAAAAAATGATAAGCGAATTTTAGTATCCATTGTGAACGGATTTTGAAACATAAGGACAGAAGGCACTATTTTTGTAAAGCGGAGGTTGCCTTGGCCTCCATAGGAAGAAGTACTAGAATGAGGACAGAAGTTATTATTGCGGAAGTGCGGAGATTGCCTTGTCCTCCATAGGAAGATGTACTAGTTTGTGGACCGGACGTTGGATGGTTCCACGAGAAGTAAGAATATCTACGACGCGTACTCTAGTATCAGCTCCTGGGATAGCAGCTACGATTCTGCCGAGCCGCCAGTCATTTGATGGCAAGTTATCGTCCTTGATGACTACCATATCGTCGACTTGCAGATTTCTGGATGGACTTAGCCACTTGTTGCGCTTGTGGAGTTCCTTTAGATACTCTTCTTTCCATCGCGAACTAAATTGTTGATGCTGGGCCGTGAGATGTTGCCATCGATTTATAATTGACTTGGCTTCGCCTTTAATTTCAGGCTCCGCCGTGGAAAGCAACGGACCCCCGATCAGAAAATGGCCTGGCGTCAGTGCCAGCAAGTCTGTCGGGTCCTCTGACATTGGAGAGAGTGGTCTGGAATTAAGGCAGGCTTCAATCTTTGCCAGAAGCGTGGAAAACTCTTCGAATGTATACTTGCGAGCGGACGTGGATTTGTAAAACAGCGTTTTAAAACTCTTTACTCCTGCCTCCCACAGGCCTCCCATATGAGGAGCTCCTGGGGGTATGAAACGCCACACGAGTCCCTGATGGCTATACGCATCAGTCACTGAATCCTTTAGTGCTTGCGTAAAGTCACGGGAAATAAGACTTGATGCACCAACAAAAGTTTTGCCGTTGTCGGAATGGACCCGCTGAGGACAACCTCTTCTAGCTACAAAACGCGCAAACGCTGCTAGAAACTTCTCAGTTGTAAGGTCGGAGGTGGGTTCCAAATGGATGGCCTTCGTAGAAAAGCACACAAACACACAAACATATCCCTTAGTGATGAGACAAGCTCTCCCTGTGTAGTTTTTTACTTCAAAGGGGCCGGCGTAATCGACGCCGGTGTAAGTAAATGGCCGGGAAAAAGAGGCTCGATCAGTCGGAAAATCGCCCATCAATTGGGTCTGCAGTCTTTTCTTATAAATGGTGCACACCTTGCATGAATTCACCACGCCCTTTACCAGATTCTGGACTTTAGGAATCCAATACTTGGATCGCATCAAGCGCACTATCAATTGGTTGCCGCCATGAAGCGTAATCTGGTGCGTGAATTGGACAAGAAGACGAGATAACCGACAGCTGTACGGGAGTAATACAGGATGGCGCTCGTCATACTGCAGGACCTTGGAGGCAGTTAAGCGACCACATGCTCTTAAGAGTCCATGTTGGTCTATAAATGGAAACAAATTAGCAATTTGGCTTGATGCGGGTATGGATCGAAGCTCGAGCGCGTACTCTTCACGCTGGGCAAGTATTATGTAGGTCCTCTCAGCCTCCCGGATTTCCCGATTACTGAGCTGCCTATCCGGACTTACCGGAGCCTTACGACAGCGATTTAGGAACCTTTGGACGTAAGCTAGGACTCGTAAAGCCTTGTCTAGTCTGGAAAAACGGTCAAGGAAATCATCAGCGGGGAGCTTTACGAAATGAACCTTCACCGCGCGCTGCTCTAGCTCAGTGACTTGGTGTGGATCCGAAGTTTCTGGCCATTGAAGTTTGGGCAATTGTAACCAGCTCTTGCAGGGACACGCAGCGACTAGCTAGGTCGGCAGAATTGTGTTCTGACCGCACATGTGACCAATTCACAATCTTTGTAGCTTGAGCTATTTTGGTTACGCGGTTGGCTACGAATGTGGTCCAGGAGCAGGCTGGTTTTTTCAACCATGCCAGGACAATAGTGGAATCTGTCCAGCAGAAAATCTCAGAGCTGCCTGACAGCATATTTGGAAGGATGGTGGATGTCATATCTGCCAACAATAGGGCACCACATAGCTCAAGTCGAGGGAGGGATACGGTTTTCACAGGGGCAACTCGGGTCTTTGCCGTAAGCAAATTGGTCAATATCTGCTGACCGACTTCAACCCTGACATACAGGGCAGCCCCATAGGCCTTTTGGGAAGCGTCACAAAAACCGTGAAGCTCGATTTTTACATGGGGCTGGTAACCGATCAATCTCGGAATCCGGATTTGATCGAGATCGGAATAACTTTGCAGGAACACTTGCCATCTATGGCTCATTTCGTCGGGAAGGTTGTCATCCCAGCCTAACTCTTGCAGCCAGATCTCCTGCATAAAAATTTTGGCCCGGACGATGAACGGAGCAAGCCATCCAGCGGGATCGAATAGCTTTGCGATCTGGGAGAGAACTTCTCTTTTCGTATAGGAGGACTTGACGGATATTTCTGGGGGCACGAAGTAGAACTCGTCAGTGGTTGCTCTCCAGCGTATGCCGAGAGTTTTGGCTGTGCTTTCGGCATCAATATTCAGGAACTCAGCATTGAGAAGATGCTCATTCGGAATGTCCTTTAAGACCCCCTTGTGGTTGGACGTCCACTTTCTAAGCGGAAAACCGGCAGAATTCAAAGCGGTTACTAACTCCTGGATGGCAAGTTGAGCTTCTTGTTGAGAATTCGATCCAGCTAAAACGTCATCAACATACATGAAGTTGCGGATTATGTGACTGGCTTTTGGAAACTGCTGATCGACGTCATCAGCCAGCTGTTGCAGCACTCGGATGGCGAGATAGGGCGCGCAATTGACACCGAATGTTACGGTTTTCAGCTCGTAATCTCGAATGTCACCTTCCTTGTTTCGGAAAAGAATCATTTGAAAGGGCGTGTGCTTTGGATCGACCCAGATCTGCCTATACATTTTTGTGATGTCTGCACTAAAAACATACTTGAAATAGCGCCACTTTAAAATCTGAATTGTTAAGTCAGATTGGAGGACTGGACCGGCATAAAGCACATCGTTCAAGCTAGTCCCATTTGCTGAAGGGCTGGAAGCGTTGAATACCACCCGGAGTTTCGTGGTCGTGCTTTCGGGTTTTATCACCGCATGGTGTGGGAGGTAGTAGTTTGGAGAATTGTGAGTGGGCGAAACCTCTCTCATATGGCCTAAATCCAAATATTCTTGAATCACGGAGTTGTACTGCTCATTTAATGGAGTGTTTCTTCGTAAACGATTCTCGTTTCTCAGAAACTGAGCAAGTGCTATAGACCTTGCTCTGAGACCCAACTCAGATCCACAATGATCGGGGTCGCAGAACGGTAACGTCTCTACGTACTTCCCGCTCGCGCCTCTAGTTGTGGTTCGTAGAAAATTACTTTCGCAGACGGAATCGGACTCTTTTACCATTTTTGATGGTATATCTTCCACCTCCCAAAACTTAGTAAGAAGTTTGTCTAAGGACGCCTCCTTTGTCTTTGTAACTTGAGTCGTAAAGGCTGAGACTCGGTTACTTGTGGACATGGACACTGGACCAGTGAGCACCCACCCGAAGATGGTCTCTTGCCCAAAAAGAGACCCGCAGATGTTGGTCTTTGTGCCGCTCAGCAGCACGGATGGAAGAATATCAGCTCCGATAAGAACGTCTATCTGGGAACTCTGGAGAAATGTGGGATCTGCCCATTGAAGGTTTGGCAAATCTCTCAGGACATCTTGTGGAATTGAATGTGAGGGTAATCTGCCTGCTAGTTCTGGCAGAACATACGCTGCGGTGTCTAACTGCAGGCCCGGCTTAGTAGGAGAACGAATGGCGAAATGGCAAAGCCGTGTTGACTGGGCAGAAACGGTCTGATTTAAACCAGATACTTGAGCTTGAATGGGGCGGAACGGCAGATTGACCAACTTGAAAAGACGCTCCGTAATGAACGTCGCTTCAGATCCCGAGTCGATCAGAGCGC
>JBAMCF010000573.1:0-44666 GCA_037075285.1 Drosophila lutescens | reverse complement strand
GCATCTGATTCCTACTTTCCCGCACACCCAGCAGAATATCAAACGTTGGTTTCGGCAGCCGCGTTCCCAGTGTCCGGATCCGCCACATTTTCGACAGGCCTCCTGGGGCTCTGTGATGTGGGTACTCCCTCGTGGTCTCTGAGTTGTGTTTGGTGGCCTCCATGCGGTTTGGGTTGGTTGTCTCTGTTGCCAGTGTTGTGTCCATTGGCCCTCATAGGCTGCGTCGGTTGCCTGCTACCGTTGGCCTTGCTGTAGCTGATGGACCTGTTGTGTTGGTGTCCGCTGATTGTTATCCCGAGGTTCCTGGTCGCCGATGTCCTCGCACCTTCTGCACATAGCTTGCGCCGGAGTTGCCGGTTTTGTTCTTGAGAATTTGTTCTCTTGCGCGAATGTTTCTCGTTCCCTCTCCAGATCCTCATACTCATCGGCTAGGATCATCAACGTGTCCAAGTCCGAGACTGTATAGGCCTTTAGAAAGATTCTAATGGTTTGGCGTGCAGTTTTCCTTGATGATGCTTAGCGTCTCCTCCGGGGAATAATTGAGTGGCCTCATCAACGTCTGCATGTCAATCATGTAATCCTTGAAAGCCTCGCAATACCCTTGCTTCCGCCGCTTGACTTCATCCGACAGTTTTGTGAAAAAGTCTCTCGGCAGAAAATAAGTGTGGAAACTTTCTATAAATTCTGCCTAGGTTCTCCATTGTTTATTGTTGGAAATAAACCATTTCAACGCTTTTCCGGTGAGTAACTCCGGCATCGCTCGGAGAATCATGTCTAGGTCCGGGCCGTATGTGTTGGCAGACCATTCCACTTGCTCCACAAACTCGAATGGTTTTTCTACGCCGTCGAACCTGAATGACCACTCTCGGACTTGCTTAGCGACCTTGGCATAATCTGGCTTGCTGGGGTTAGAGGTCGGTATCGGTTCTGTCTTTTGCCTTTCCTGGCCCGTTTCTCTCCTTTGAGCCTCCGTTTGCCTTTCCTGGCTTGGCTCTCTCTTTTCTGCCTCCTTCTGCATGTTGTCGATGCTCAAACTTGCCACCAGGTCGATCCCTTCCGCATTTAGTGTGATGCTTGGGCCTGTCTTTTCGGGGTACGCTGCCTCCAGCTCGGCAAGTTTCGGGTCATTCTCTGTTTCGGAAATGTATTCCGATAGTGCCTTTCGTTTGTCTTCCGCTTTTCCGTCCAGGGCAATGTTTAGTCTTTGTGAGACATAGGCAAAGTCCTCTGTTTTGAGTCGGTAAATCCACCTTTTCCCCATTGTTCTTTAGATGCTTTCACTGCTGGAACAATCACGTTTTGGGCGCCAGATGTAACGAACTTATTTTTGTATGTCTGCTGGCTACGAGATTCGTGCGGCTAGCTCAGAGAAGTTGTGTGTTCGTCCCACCAAATTTATATAAACGTGACCGCCCAGTAGATCAGTGAGAAAGCACAGAATTCACGGGTTCGAATTGGGTTTATTGCGGGTTTGATTGGTTGGCCACACAACCGCCTGTCCCTGGCTCTGTCCCGGATGGTCCCACTAGGCTTTTGCTCGGATCGCGCTGACAGTCTAGGTTGTCACCTGGAAGCTGCCTAGTTGCCACCTTGCCTTACGCCTGGTGTAAACGAACGTTCCACCCTGGCCTCACCCGCTAGCTCGTTCGTGACGTTTCCGTGTAGCTCGATATCCGATGCTCTGCTCCGGGATGCGCGGGTCGTGATGCTGGACGTAGCGTGGCTTCTGGTACTTGGGGTTACGGACACGCCAGTCCCGGGCTCGTAAAACCGTGGGTCTTTCTAGGACAGCGCCTTGAACTGACAAACGGTCTGTTCTCTCTAGGACAGCGCCTTGAGCTCACGACTGGCCTATTCTCTCTAGGACAGCGCCTTGAGATAATAACCGGACTACGGCTTCCCCTTTCTGGCTTGTCTCACCGGGACCTGTTCGATTCTGACTTGACGGACTGGGCTGACGCCGGGACCCGTCAAACTAGTGTCGAAACAAGGCACAGGACTTCACTGCTCGACTCTGAAGGACACACCAGGCGTAATGCGAGGCTTTAGTCGGACAGGAGTAGGAACGGTTCGCCTTGACTTAGCCGTGTGATGCCCTCTGGACCTCAGCTACCTGTGTCTCAATTCGGAGATTCCTGATGATCCAATCCCGAACGTCTCGACGTAGCGATCTTGCTCCTTGTAGGCTCCCACGGCGCTGCTTCCGACGACTTGACTTGTGTTTTCACTTGTAGATTACTTGGCACTGATTGACTGACTTATTCACTTCGATATCTTGACTGATCTTGACGGATTGATTCCTCGTGATCGACTGATCCAGTTGCCAGCGCCCGGCGGCTTTATATAGGGCCTCCGGGAACCGTTATTTCCCTTTTCCGCTCTGCCCGCTGAATCTCTCCACTCCGGGTCCAAAGTCCCTGGCTCCTGTTTGAGCCCGTTGCTATTCTCGTACGGCCTCGAACTGGACATCCATGTGTTGCGGCCGTCCCGCTGATTCTCCTGGTGCAAGTGGCACGCCTGTGTGCCGTTCCGCTGCTGAGATGTGGCACTTATCCTCCTGGTCCAAAGTTCACGGCATAGTCCAAAGTCCGGTGCAGTCCCGTTATTTCCCTTCTGGACACGGCACTCTGGCTCTGCCCGCGTAGTCTCCACTCTCTCACTCTCCGTACTCATTCTCCACACTCTCTTTGAGAGAGTTCTCTCTCACCGGAGTTAGATTCTCCAAACTCTCATTCTCCATTACCTATTCTCCAACCTCTCACTCTCCAAACTCTCTTCATCAGAGTTCTCTCTCCAAACTCTCTTCGCCGCGCCGTTACTACGCCAATTCGCCGCGTAACTGGTAAGCGGCCGGCCATCCGTTATTCTAGCCCCTGCTATTTGTGATGAGTTATTCAACTCCTCACAGTGTGTGCTTAAGTTTTGTGCATCAACCATCTGCAAACCTATTCTTAAACTCTTTCATTTGTCTATTTCATCATCAGTTTTTCCAACTATATGGAAGGACTCTTTTATTATTCCACTTCACAAAAAGGGTGCGATGGCGGATGCCCCGAATTATAGAGGCATTTCTAAATTGTCGGCAATTCCAAAAGCCTTTGAACGTATTATCACATCTCATTTGCAACATTTATGTTCCTCGCTAATATCACCGTATCAGCATGGTTTTGTTAAGCGAAGATCGACCACCACCAACCTTCTTGAATTGTCTTCTATTGTAATAAATGGATTTAAGAATAAAATGCCGACTGACGTAATATATACAGATTTTAGTAAAGCCTTTGACTCCGTTAACCACTCTCTTCTTTTATTCAAACTAGACTTGCTTGGGTTTCCATGTAATCTTTTAACTTGGATTTCAAGTTATTTGAATGGGAGGACTCAGAGGGTTATATTTAAGAACGCTGTTTCTAAAATGATCCACGTGACATCTGGAGTGCCCCAGGGTAGTCATCTGGGCCCTTTGATGTTTACTCTGTTTATTAACGATCTTCCCTCTATCATAACAAATTCTCGTGTACTAATGTATGCTGATGATGTTAAGCTTTGTTTGACATCCAATAATATAGAGTCTGGTTTCGGCTTACAATCAGACATTGATACTTTTCAAGTAATGTGTGAGTATAACCTTTTAAATTTGAACTGCCTGAAATGGGTTACTCCAACGTTTATAAGTTATTTGCTTCAGAACTTGCCTCTTGACCGTATATATTCAGTAAATGATTTAGGCGTTCTTCTGGACCCGAAGCTTAATTTTGACTGTCACATAATGCTGACAGTCAACAAAGCTGTGAGTGTTTTTGGGTTTATAAAGCGTTGGTCAAAAGAATTTGACGACCCTTATATAACCAAATTACTATTTACCTCCCTTGTCCGTCCTATATTGGAATATTGTTCTTCGCTTTGGAGCCCACAATACCAAGTGCACATTGACCGTATAGAGTCGGTACAAAAAAAAATTTCTTATTTTTGCTCTTCGTAATTTGAACTAGGATCAAAACGTAAGGCTACCTTCCTACCAGAGTGGATTATTATTGCTTAATTTACCAACACTTGCAAATCGTAGAATAATGCTTGGTACTACTTTTATGCATAATCTTATAAGAGGTGATATTGATTCTGTAGAACTTGTAAGCCGCCTAACTTTTAATGTTCCCGTTAGACGGACACGAAATTATTATCCTCTTAATTTACCACGTTGTACATCAAATTTTAGTCTGTACGAGCCCTTTCGCGTTCGTTGTAATAATTATAAAATCCTTTATCATTTAATTTGCATTTCAACTTCTATCCCGGTACTAAAAACTATTATTTTAACTCATCTGCTTCACTCCTAATTGCTTCTTATCTTTAATTATGTGTCCCGTCTTTATTTGTTTTATGTATTCTTCTTCGCGAACTCGCATTCTTGCCCAAATTGACAAAAGGGTCCCGCGCGTAACAAGCACGTGCTTGGTGTCGTTGTGCCACTTGTTTGTACTACTCGTAGTGCATCAACGTCCATCATTATTATTACACTATATTTCCCTGAGACCAGAATAAATTCTGTCTGTCTTCTCTATCCGGTCAGACTTGGTATCTTATACTTCCTTATAAATAGAACTAGTTCTGTCTTTTCTGGGTTAACACCCAGTCCGCAGCGCGCTGTCCACCTTGAGAGTGTGGATAGGACTGTCTCCACCAGGTTGCAGAGAGTTTACGGAAATTTTCCTTGCAGTAGGATAACCACGTCGTCCGAATAGGCCACCACTTTTGTTCCCGCTTCCTCTAGAAGTGATAGAAGTTTATTAACAAGTATAACTCATAGCAGAGGGGAAAGTACACCGCCTTGCGGTGTTCCTCTACTACATTCCTAGTCGATTGTGCTGATCCCATAGTGGAGTACACTAGCCTACTGGTAAGTTTGGTATGTATTAGTCCCACTATAGGACGCTCAATGCCCAGTTCCGTCATAGCGCCAGTGATAACCTTTGGGGTGACAGTGTTGAAAGCGCCTTCTATGTCTAGGAAGGCTGCCAGGGAGTATTCCTTGTTACGGAATCCTCTCTCTATACAAGATACTAAGGAGTGTAGGGCAGTATCTGTTGATCTACCTTTACGGTACGCATGTTGTGCATTGGAGAGAAGGCTAGGGTTAGTAGCTAGTCTGGTGTGTGTGTTAATTAGCCTCTCCAGGGTCTTTAACAAGAAGGAGGAGAGGCTTATTGGACGGAAGTCTTTTGAAGAGGTGTGAGAGGGCCTCCCGGCCTTTGGTATAAATGTTACTTTAATGTCCAGCCATCTGGATGGTATGTAATTCAGTGCTAGACAGCCGTGGAAGTAGACCGTCAGCCAAGGCAGGGTTGTATCTATTGTCCGTTGCAGCTGGGCTGGGAAGAAGCCAGTCAGAGCCAGGTGATCTGAAGGGCTTAAAGGAGTTGATAGCCCACTTGATGCGTTCAGGGTTTGAAATGTTGACTATGCTCTGATCGTCGAGGTTCTCCACTATGTGGAGTGTTTTAAGGGAGTTCTAGGGTTTCCTGGCTGTTTCCCTTCCAGGTGTCTTCATTGGTTTTTAGGTATCCAACGGTTACTGGAGATTTTTCTAAGATTCTTCTGAGTCTGGACGCCTCCGCTGTAGATTCAATGCTACTGAAGAAGTTAGCCCATTCTCTTCGCTTTGATATTCTAATTTCCTTTTTGTACTGGCTTAGCCTCGTATGGTACGTGATCAAGGAAGCTTCGCTGTTGTTATACTTAGCTCTGTTGAAGTAAGCTCTCGAGTCGAGTACGTGAGTCGGTGGAGTATTTAGGTTTCTAGAGAGGAGTTTTTTGTGGTAACCCCAGTTTGTACGTCTTAGATTTCTAATGTTCTCCTGGGAGGGCATTCTAGAGATATTATGAATTCTACATATCGGTGGTCGGAGAAGGAGGGTTCGGCTCCCACTTTCCACTCTTCAAGTTGGTTGAGTAGGGTATCAGATATTAGGGTAATGTCTAAGACTTCCCTCCTATTTCTAGTGATGAAAGGTCATTACCTTTGTTGCAGATAAATAAGTTGGATTGAAGGAGATAGTCATAAAGAAACTAACCCCTTTCATTTGTATTTGTTCTTCCCGATTGTGTGTGATGTGAGTTGGCGTCTCCACCCAGGATGAGTTCCTTAGATGAGTGTGTGTGTATGAATTGTTGTGTTATGATGTTTGGTAAAGGCCCATCTTGGTCATGAGCCAGGTAAAACGATGCTATGGTGTGATGTGTGTGTGAGTTTAGCTCCAGCCTGACCATGGTTAGGTCGCCTTCGCTAAACTGTGGGATTAGAAATGTGTTAAAGTGTGTTTTATTAAGAATGCAGGTCCTAGGTTTACCCTTAATGTGAAAATGCTTGTATGTGGGGGTTGATAAGCCACAGATGTTGTCTCTAACAATCCATGGCTCATGGGTGAGGTCTATGTCTTTTTCGCCCGTTGCCAGGCGGGTGATGAGGGCAGCAGATGCTGCCTTGCTGTGGTGCAGATTAATTTGGAGGCACTGCACCATTTTGGGGGCTGGATTTGGGCTGGGTTCCCTCTGCTTTCTTCACTATGTCTTGAGGCACACAGCGCCCCAGTCGGGCCGTGTCATGCTTCAGAATCTCGGTGAGTTCCGAATCAGTCGACACGTACCCTGTGTGGAGGGCCTCCTCGTGCTCCATCTCGTCGTCGCTCGGGGGTTCATAGGACGCACAAGCAGCCAGATTGACTGCCGCTAATTTGTCCGTATCGTAGATGCGGAGTTGCACATTGTCGAATCCGTAATTAACACCGTTTTGTGCTGCTGCAAGGTGTTCCAGGCTTGTCTGGTTGAGAAGAATCACCACGTTCATGGTGACGCGCTCTGTCTTCTCAACCTTTACCACCTTCCAACCTTCTTTCGGAAGCTTTGGGTTGAACCTTGTCAAGAGGCTAAGTATAGCCTCTGGCTCAGAATGTTCAGACGACAACCACACCCTCGCCCTTGGTCTGGACGGGATATCCGCTGCCTCGCAGACGGCCAGCCTGGCCCCGGGGTAGACCTCGCCAACTTTGGTAATGGCAGCCTTGTAGAGTACTGCCGATCTCTCGTCCTCGTAGGCTATCAACTTGACGTTGCCCTGGTACCACCCTGCATCTGTGTAGTCGGGGGCGGTCCTGGGTTTTCGTCCAGCACTTTCAAGGCCACCGTCGCAAGTGCCCGCCTAACCAGACCCCACTGGTTCCTTGGGATCCTGCCGCCTTCATCGTTCTGGTTGATGACGCCGATGATCTTCCGATCCTTAACCACTTCGGCAAAGTACCTAGACCACGTGCCGCGGCTGGTTGTTTTGGCCTTCTTGCTCGCTGGTTGAGCTACTTCGATCGACCTCTCCCGCTTGCTGCTGTCGCTAGGTATCTTTGCGGTGTCGAAGTCTGGTATTAGCGCCTTTGCCCAGGCTAAGTCCTCCTGGATCTTTAGGAAATCCTCCTTAGACGTCTGATCCTCCCTTATAAGTTTGGTGGCCAGACGTTTCAAGTGCCTGGTTTGGTGGTGTCCGCTTAAACTCCTTAGCCCTGCTACTTACCACAAAGTTAGCCCTTGCACCTTCCTTCGGTTGGGTTGGCTGGTGAGCCGGCCCTGCGTTGGTGCATGTTTTGGTCTGGCCCTGTACAATTCTATTTCCATGAATTTCAATGATGATTTCGGCTGATTTTTTATGAATTCACGCACAGTTTCGATGGAATTTTCGGTGATCACGGATTTTGTTTGGCCCACATGTTAATCGTCATTTATGTCCTCACGAAAACTTTGAAAACGTTGAAACCACTCGTGGACTCTGCTACGGGATAGGCAATCATCGCCATAAACTTGTTCTATCAATTAAAACGTTTCGGAAAAAGTTTTACCAATTTTAAAACAAAATTTAATGTTGGCACTTTGTTCGAAGCTCATTTTCGCACCGATGACAAAAACATACTGACACTTAAAACGCAATAACCTCACTTCCGATAGATGAAATGTCATGAAATTTTTACTGGAAGTCGATAAACGATAGCAGATTCTAACGCACCAGTTGATATATAGATGACGCCACTAGAGAGCGCTAGATTAAAAAAGTCCTGTTTACTTTGGAACTCACCTTGTATTTACTATACGAGTAACGGGTATAATATTGGGTTGGCAAGAAAGTCATGTCGTTTTTTTTCAATATTTTCAAACATTATTTATTTATATCAGGACTTATAATTAATCAATTATGCATTGGCCGTTTTGTTCGACCACTTATGACCATCTCTCGGGCAGCTGCATAATTTCGCGCTCGAAGAACTTTTGGTCTTTTCCAGCAAAGAATCGAGACAAGTGGTTTTCGACAGCCTCATCTGAATCAAAGTTTTTACCATTCAAAGAGTTTTGAAGAGAGCGAAACAAATGGTAATCTGAAGGTGCTAAGTCCGGACTATAAGGTGGATGTGGTAGCACTTCCCAATTCAGCTCCGTTAATTTTTGCCGAGTGACCAAAGATGTGCGTTGTCCTAGCGTTGTCATGGTGAAAGACTATACCCTTGCGATTAGCTAGTGCCGGCTCCTTTTCATTAATTTTTTCCGCCAAATTGGATAGCTGGCGACAGTACACATCTGAATTGATGGTTTCATTCCGTCCCAGCAGCTCAAAGTGCACTACACCCTTTCAATTCCACCAAACAGACAGCATAACTTTCCTCTGATGGATATCGGCCTTTGATGTGGCTTGGGCTGGCTCATCTTTCTCATCTTCATCAGAAAGTCATGTCGTTTTTTTTAGTAATCGTTTTTAATCTAATTTATTTACGACTAATCGAGCACCAGGGTCACTCTTTTTAGTATCGTTTTAAAGCTTATTGTCTTAGGTACTATCGATGAAAATTTGGTAATTATTCGATAACATTTGTGGAAGCAGGAATTAAACATGGAGGATCAAAGTGAGCATTTTCGGCATATTTTGCTTTTTTATTTCCGAAAAGGAAAAAAAGCGGTGGAAGCTCGAGAAAAATTTTGCGAAGTGTATGGTAAAGATGCCATGAGTGATCGCCAATGTCAGCGCTGGTTTGCCAAATTCAGGCTTGGAGATTTTGGAGTTAAAGACGCCCCACGTTCTGGTCGACCATCGGTCGTTTTTGACGAACAAATTCAGGCTATGCTGGATGAAAACCGGCGTTATTCAACGCGGGAGATGTCAGAGAAGCTCAGTGTGTCGCATACAACGGTTGAAAACCATTTGAAGAAACTTGGCTACGTAAACAAGCTCGATGTTTGGGTTCCGCATAACTTAAAGGAAATTTACCCAACTAAGCGTATCAATATCTGCCATTCTCTGCTGCAACGGATTAAAAACGATCATTTTTTGAAGCGGATCATTACTGGCGACGAAAAGTGGGTTGTTTACAATAATGTCCAAACAAAAAGATTATGGAGCAAGAAAGATGAGCCAGCCAAAGCCACATCAAAGGCCGATATCCATCAGAGGAAAGTTATGCTGTCTGTTTGGTGGAATTGGTAGGGTGAAGTGCACTTTGAGCTGCCGGGACGTAATGAAACCATCAATTCAGATGTGTACTGTCGCCAGCTATCCAATTTGGCGGAAAAAATTAAAGAAAAGGAGCCGGCACTAGCTAATCGCAAGGGTATAGTCTTTCACCATGACAACGCTAGGACAACGCACATCTTTGGTCACTCGGCAAAAATTAACGGAGCTGAATTGGGAAGTGCTACCACATCCACCTTATAGTCCGGACTTAGCACCTTCAGATTACCATTTGTTTCGCTCTCTTCAAAACTCTTTGAATGGTAAAAACTTTGATTCAGATGAGGCTGTCGAAAACCACTTGTCTCGATTCTTTGCTGGAAAAGACCAAAAGTTCTTCGAGCGCGGAATTATGCAGCTGCCCGAGAGATGGTCATAAGTGGTCGAACAAAACGGCCAATGCATAATTGATTAATTATAAGTCCTGATATAAATAAATAATGTTTGAAAATATTGAAATAAATAAACGACATGACTTTCTTGCCAACCCAATATAGCGATTTCTCTAATTTTAATTTGGTGTTTTATTTCCTAAATATATTTGTTGAAAACGAAAATGAAATTTGTTACCCCTTTTTGGCCATTGGCCATACAACATTTTTAGCAATTTTTAGGAACTTTTTTTTCCCCTAAATCTATCCGATTTTGCTTTGGAGGTTCTGGCAGCTCTGCCCGGAGGTTAAAACAGCCTCGATCATGGAGCAGACAACTGGAAAACGGATCGGGACCTGACTCAACACCTCAACATATACACAGACGGCTCCAAGAAGGAAGGAAGAGTAGGAGCGGGCTTATAGTATGGTCAGCAATTTTACTATTCCTTTTTGGTTTTCTAAAAATTCATTTTTTAACTTGACGGACATTGTCAATTTAAAAACACAATGAAATGAAAAATATTGTCTCAAATTAAACAAGACTTTTTTGTACCTATAGGTACATTTCTTTAAAAGTTATACTTCGTTTTAACTTAGTGTTTTTGTGCCTGTTTAAGGCGTAATTTACGCTTAACAGCATCCCAGTCATCCCAAAATCCTATGTAAAATTAATTATTCAGGGGGAAAAATTCCTGTCAGAGAAACAGCGGTAAAACTCTCAACTTTTAATTCTCAAGGTGATCAGTATTTAAAGCGCTTAAGTAAGTTAACTTATAAGATTCATATAATTTGTGTTTCTCGTTTATCCATTTCCAGTTTCCAATTCTTACTTCTCTAATTAGGACGCAAATTAGATTATCATATTTATCTATATCATCAATTGCAGCCAATTTCATAAGAAAAATTAACATATTTACTGTGAAAAGGTCTGACTGATATATTATGGGCAAAAGTCTTGCCATTAGCAGAGGAGACTTCAGGAGACAGTAGATGAGGTGGACTACTTGCTTTTGCTAAAAATATCTCGATTCTTGAGGACTTCGAGTTTGCCCTAAACTGTCGGAAAAATTATAAACACTTTGATTGCATTATTAATTACCTCAATGATTTTTCCTGCATTGACCCGTCACTTGGCGTAGCAGCAGTAATCAATGTGGCAATACACGTAACGCACATTAAAACTTTAATCACATACATTTCCAAAAGCCGGGTAATTAACATGCTCACTGAAGGTTACTTGTGGAATTCGTCTTTTCCAAGCCAATTATAGATGTTCTGTATAAAATAATAACTGTGAAAATGTTAACGATAATTTTGTAATCAATTATATCTCTCAACTTAAGACGAATATTAAATAATTAAAAACCTGAAAAAACTGTCCGTTTCCCTCGTTTTAATAAATGGTAATAATTCAATAAAGGTTACTGATTATATTATTTAAAAAGGCCTTAGGGGAGAAAGTGGCAAAAATAGTAAAAGGGGCAGAATAGTTTGTGGCCCTAGCAGCCAAACGGCTCGTTTAAATTACCCGCCGTGTTTACTGAAAAACCAGAGAGAGGGCTGCATTAAAATTTTGAACATTAAGCCCTATTAGTTGAAGTAATTACGAACCAATTTCCGTCAAAGTCCAATTTGTGAAAATATCATTCATTCTGTTCAGGACACTCTATTGGTCGCTCGCGAGACTTTTTGAAATATTTATTTTCTAAAGAGGAAATTTCATTCCAAAGGGCGGCAAAACAAAAATTTGACAGCGCGAAATTTTTAAGGAAGAATGGAATTGTTGTGAACGTCCGCGTCAAAGAGCTATAACCGAATTGTTTAAGCAAAGAAAGGTTAAAAAAAATAACATCAAATGTACTACATTTTAGATCAAACGATTCGTGCCAAAGAAACCAATAAAATTTTATAAAAATTATATATTTTACCCTATATCGTTAACAGCGAAAGTACGTTTCGTACTGTTTTTACCCCTGCACTATGGGGCATTTGACCACTTTTGATGGCCGAAATTAATATCTCGGTCAATTCAAAAGATATTGACGTGAAACTTTACCAGTCGCCATTTTGTATCCCTACGCATATTATATATGAGAATACTCCGGATCGGACAACTATATCATATAGCTGCCTTAGAAGCGATCAAATTAACTTTGCTGTTTTTGGAGATAAATGCACATAACTCTAGAAATTGCAATTATTTATGTTTTTAAGATGATAAAGTTTCGTAAAAAGTTTCGTACAAATCGGACGAGTATTTCCTGAAGTTCTCAAAAAAAGGGCACATTTGTACGACTTTTTGTTCAAGTTGTAGCGGAACTTTCGTTTTAAAGCCGCTAAAGTCCACTTAAGTTAGTCGATGGCAAAGCTAAGGATTTCTACTCTATTTTTTAATAATAATTTAAAGCCAGAAAATTCCTTATATCCTTACCCACCAGTGCAAACGATAGAAGTGGGTGAAATTTAAGGTTATGGTCGAAAAAATCAAATTACAGAAAAAGTGGCAAAAAGTGGCGATTCTGACCATATACATTTTAACAACAATTCAATAATCTACAAATCCCAATAGGTTCCAGAAGTGGACTCCGCTGGACTCACTTTGTTGCTCCATTTGAATTTTAGTTTTCTTACAAAAATGTTCTTGTTAGACCACTCCCTTTAACACTCATTTATAAGAAAAAACCGTCTTATTTTTGTCGTTTAACCACACAACTATTTAGTAAATAGCATAAACCTTTAAATTCAATCCAAAAAATTTACTTAGATTGCTTTAAAACTCAAATTTAAAGCACTTTAAAACTGCAAACAAAAAGTCGAAATACAACTAACCGAGAATTGTATTTCGAACAGCTGATTAAACAGCCGCTGGGTTAACAGAGGCGACCTCTATCAGATTTCTGTAAACGTAACATTGTGAAATGGTCTTCTGTTAACACACCCTCAAACCCATTTTTTGTTTTAACGACTTTTAAAAAATGGGTTTTGGCCAACCAAGGTGGTAAAATGCCCCATAGTGCCCTGTACTGGGGCTAGTCTAGTTAAAAAACAAGAGAGAACGGTATAGTCGGGTGCCCCGACTATCAGATACCCGTTACTCAGGTAAAGGGAGTGCGAGTGAGATGGAGATAGAAACTTTGATCACGCATAACTTTTTAACGAATTTGAAAATTTTCTTCTACATTTCGATAGGTATCACTATGGACGGCAGTCCATGTAGTGACGAAGCGCACCAGGAGAGTGTGCGAAGGCGACTACTATCACTATGGACGGCAGTCCATGTAGTGACGAAGCGCACCAGGAGAGTGTGCGAAGGCGACTACTATATATACACGAAGAAATGAAAATCTGCTGTGATAGTCCGATCGTAATGAGTAATACACCAATCGAAAGGTATTGCAAAAACTTAAAGGATTGCATACCAAGACCTCAAGAAAATCAATTGGTTTGGGAGAGAGAGAGGTGAAAGTGAAAAAGTGAAAATTTCGAATTTTGGAGCTGTTGGGGCCGGTGGGGATATAAGCCCCCTCGCAATGTTTTAGTTGTATTCCTATTGAAAATACCCGTCGAATGAGGGGTCATATGATAAAATCCGACGCTCCGTTCAAAAGTTATAGCCAAAATAAGATTTTCTTCTTTTTCCCAAAATGAAAATTTAATTCTGTTTGTCAGTTTGTCCACTAGTCCAAAATATGTTTTTTAAGTTCTGAAAATTTGATATGACGTTCATCACATCGATATAAAAAACTTTTGTTCTACCACTTTTGGAAAAACCCGCTAGTTTAGCGGGAAAACAGCTATAAATAGCTAAAATTCGGAAAGCCGTAACTTCTATACTACTAAAGCTACAGACTTGTGCTGCATCTCGTTTGAAAGGTATTTTGAAATGCTATAAACGCCTTCTATATGCAATTTGTGTAAATGTAATAGTTAAAAAGATATGAACAAAAGAAAATTTTTTTAAACTTTTTTTCTAGCTTTTTTTTATTTTTCTCAAAAACGGCTCTAACGATTTTCTTTAAAACTTTAAACTGTATAGCCCTTGAGATTCCTTTAATTTTGGTATATAACACATTACTGTAAAAATTCACGTTTAAAAGTTATTAAGAAACGAAAATAGCCACTTTTGCCAGCTCATAACAATTAATGCTGCCCAAGGGCCGTTCATTTACAAGCCAAACAGATTTGGCCAAAAAAAAATTTTACATTTTTGATTTGCCTGAAACTTTTTTTACATGTTCTATTCGGAAAATGAGCAATCACGTGTATCAGGATTTGTCCGAAAAAAAATTTTTTTTTTAGTTAGAATTTTTTAAGTTTTTCACAATTTGACAAATTTGAAAAAGTACCCTCTCATTGAAAATCTTTATCTCCGGTTATATGAATCCGCGTGACTTCATGCCTTTTGAATTAATTCCTCTAAAACCTCTTCTTAAAAAAAAAAAAAAGTTTTTAGTTTCTTAAAAATAAAAGCAAATTAAGATTCTAAAAAATTTTGTACTTACATTTTTTTTATATTTCATTGTTAGTTACAATCGGTTTTTGTAAACAGTTGGAGCCATTTTTAGTTTTTAAAATATCGAATTTTTTTTAACAAGGCCTCTGCTTTTTTCTATGAAAACACGTTGCAGCAAGTAGGGCTACTCTCTCACTCGTATCGGATCCTTATGGAATTCATGTTTTATCATCGTTTACTAGTCCTTTAACAATTTTTAATGATTAAAAGTTAAGTTTTAAGTGTTTTAACAATTTCTGAATGACAAAAAGGAATTTTTTATGTGTATGTGCATATCCAAACTGTATTTTAGGGTCAAGGAATCGTTAAAATTGTTTTAAACCGTTCCATTAATGCAATTCTTAAATAAATAATTAAATTTAAATGTACCAATATATTAGCTCCTATGAGAGCAAAAGTAAACAATACAAAACATCTGATATCAAATAAAAACACCTCTTAACGAGGTAAAAAACTAGTGACGATCGCACCTTCAACGTACAAAAGTTCTGATATCAACATTTGTGACGAAAAATTATTACACTCGTCATTAAATACACTTTCTAAAATTTTCTCATTCGGCACGCTGCAATAGAAAATGCCTGTGAAGGGTAAAAGGCTGGAATAGTTTGCTAGGGCGGGCCGAATGAGAAAATATTAGAAAGTCTATTTAATGACGAGTGTAATAATTTTTCGTCACAAATGTTGATATCAGAACTTTTGTACGTTGAAGGTGCGATCGTCACTAGTTTTTTACCTCGTTAAGAGGTGTTTTTATTTCATTGATAAACACAATAAAACTGCATTTTTACTTTTCCGAAATATTTAAATTTTTAAAATCGTATACAAGCGATTGTGGGCGTTAGAGTCGGCGTGGCACTTTTTTAAAACAAACTTGCGCTGCGTAGGAACTCATAGAATCTGCATGCAAAACGCCAATATTCTAGCTATTATAGTTTCCGAGTTCTCAGCGTTCATACAGACAGACAGACAGACGGACAGACGGACATGGCTAGATCGACTCGGCTAGTGATCCTGATCAAGAATATAATTTATGGGGTCGGAAACGCTTCCTTCTAGCTGTTACATACTTTTGCACGAATACAATATACCCTTTTACTCTACGAGTAACGGGTTTAATTATGTTGACATTTTGCAACGTTCCCCGAAGGCTTTGCACTTGACTTTAAAAGTATGTAGGAAAATGTTATAGCGAAAAGAACAGCCTTTCCGATAATACCAGTCTTATTCCGATGGCTCTTTATTAATATATTATTAATCAAGCGCCAATGCTGATTTGCATAATTCCATCGACACGACATCAGCAGGTACTTCGAAGTGTCGATTTACAGGCCAATCTTTTTCTGCATCGAGCAAAAACGGCGGCCCAGCGAACCAAATGGAAGCTATAAGTTCCTCAACGTCACTGGGCTTACTTTTGTGGGGACATGTCGCCAGATTGCTTTTTCCGACCACTCTTGAATCTCCGCAACTCGGTTTGGGACAAAAACCGATAACGACGAAGGATGCGTTTTGATACAATGCAAAGTGATCTCCGAATTCGTCCAGAGGAACACTTTTGTAATTAAGCAATGGCCTTACACGATTATAAAGATCCGCAAGAAGGTGAGCTGTGCACAACTCAAGGCGGGCACAGTTTTCGTCTTGATGGGAGCTTTGGATTTGCTGTCAATAAAAATATTTTAAACCTTCAGCGGTACTAGTGCGAACGTAGATGCACGATCCATATGCTCGCATGGAAGCGTCAGCAAAACCATGTATTTCTGACGGGATTTTGGCGTCTGTATGAACGAGTCGCGATACCTTGACCTTGGGCAGCTGCAACAGCGTTTCCTTAAAAGCTTCCCAAGATGTCTGCAGTTGCATCGGCAGCGACGCGTCCCAGTCTAACTTTCGAAGCCGCAGTTCCTAGCCCTAGTCACTAGAGGACACAATAGGCCAAGCGGAACTAAATTTAGTGTTAGTGGAACTAAATTTAAATTTAACGCCCTTTGAAGAAACTTCTAAGGTTTTTGAGGGAGAATTATACCCTACTCTGCATTTCGTAATACCATATATTGGTAAGCTAAAAAAATCGGTAATACTCTAGTTTACGGTCCTCACCCCCAAAATTCGCCAAAAAAATTTCTTCGACGGACCGCGAATTCTTAAGAATTTACATGCAATAAAATAAGCGCGGACTGCCATGGTTCTCTTGTAATCGAATTTCAAAGATACGTGTTTTGCTATAAAAATAAAGTCGCCTTTTCTATGATTGTGAGGGGTTTGCTATAAAAAACAAAGTAGCCTTTTCAACGACTTGCTATAAAAACTTATTGACTTTTTAATGATTTTCTAATTTTCACAACGCAACTACAAATTGTCTATGTGCGAGTTGTTCAACGTTACTTTCGGCAGTTTCTTAAGTATGGACAAGGAAGATATTTTCCTTTTTCTACAAATTCACGGAGTCTTTTTGAAAGAAAGGACCTGTCCTACCTGCTTCCAACTGGCTAGCGTTGTTTTTAAGGATGGTGATAGACCAATGTGGGAATGCTGGCGCCGGTACCAAGAACCCACCCGTAGCAATCAGAAGAAAATAAAAAGACAATGCGATTTTAGGGTTTGCATTGCTTTCATTATTTATAAAATTTAAAAACATTATCCTTTTTTAGGAAAGTGCATACTGCAACACATTTTTTGCAAAGGCGCACTTGTCTTTCGTAGAGATAAGCAAGTTTATTGCCTGGGAGCTCAAGTGGTCGACCTTTAAATTTCTGGAGGATGAACTTGGTTGGGCATCCCAAACAGTTGCAGACTATTCAAGCTTCCTTCGTGAAATTTATATAGATTGGGCTAAAAAACAACAAATGCATTATCGGAGGCTATGGAAAAACCGTTGAAGTTGATGAAACTAAGATTGGTAGAAGGAAATATAACTGTGGACGAGTCATAGAGGGCCAATGGGTGTTTGGAGGTATCGACCGTGAGTCCGGACAATTTTTCTTGGCTGCGGTGGAAGACCGCTCCAAGGAGACCCTCATTCCTCTAATCCAGGAGAACATCGCCAACGGGACCACCATTGTCTCCGATTGTTGGAGGGCTTATAATTGCTTAGACGACAAAGGGTTTCATCATATGACGGTTAACCACTCCTTAAATTTTGTCGATCCCGTGTCTAAGGCCAATACCCAAAAAATCGAGCGTTTGTGGTGGGATCTGAAAGCTACTATTCCGTATTATGGAAGGAAAAAGGAGCATTATGAAGGCTACCTGGCTCGTTTCTCCTTTCAGAAAAAACATCTTTACAGCGATGGCCGATTTATACAATCCAAAGATCAAATTATTTGATGTAAGTTTAAAAGAAGAAAACTAAAAACTCGTGAAATCGCGCGATTTTTTTTTTAAATTTTACGCCTAATTTGTTTTGAACGATTTTTATTAATTTTTACGTTCACGAATTTTTAGTTTTCTTCTTTTAAACTTACATTAAATATATTCTCATAAGTATTTAATTATTTACGATCCAGCAGATGCAGACGTTGAAGGAAATTAGTCCAATTATTTAATTCCCGAATAATGCGGGAATGTTAATGATTAATGTTAATGATTAAATAAAAAAAAATTAGATTGTGTAACGCGAATTCTTAAGGAATGCTGTCCATCAAGGATATTTAATTCACGGCTGTGGGGTCTGGCCTGCTACAAATAAAATTTTCACATTTTGCTCGAATTTTTCTCAACCCCTATTATTTTGACAAAGGATGAAAAGCCCTTATGTTTTTTATAGCAAACCCCTCAAAATCATAGAAAAGGCTACTTTATTTTTATAGCAAAACACGTATCTTTGAAATTCGATTACAAGAGAACCATGGCAGTCCGCGCTTATTTTATTGCATGTAAATTCTCGGTCCGTCGATGATAATTTTTTCGCGAATTTTGGGGGTGAGGACCGTAAACTAGAGTATTAACAAAAAATCTTGTAGCGACTGCGCAACACCTACAGAAATCGCGGAAAAAATCAAAACATTTTTGAAGCATGCTTTGGACAATGTGGTCTCTCCATACATTAAAAAATTTCACAAGTTGGCCCATTTTTTGTTTCCTCCAACAAATCAAATGATACAATTCAGCGAACATGATAAAAAGGAAACAATGGAAATCTGTAAGGGAATGATGAAGCAGTACCTAGATAATACCAACTATGCTGGCGTTGAAGCCGATATAGAACATATTTTCATGGAATATATTCCACAACCAAACCGCAATAATAAACAGGATAAAATCAATAATGAAATTAATCTATATACTATATACTATACTATACTAGCGAATTTAATGTTTTGACGTGGTGGGAGAGCAGCAAATCGCATCTTCCGTCGCTATATAAGCTGTCTCAAAAAGTATTGGCCATACCCGCCAGTAGCGCCTCATCGGAGAGGGCATTTTCACGAGCAAGGCATTTGCTGAGTGAAAAAAGGAGCACGATAGAGAACAATCCGATCTTGGTGAATGAAATTATGTTTATAAACAGCAATCTAAATTTTAGTGAAACAACATAAAATAAAATATTTGTGAAAACCATAAATCAAAATACAGTTTTGTTTGATTTCCAAACCTGCTAACACAAAATTATCTATTACAGCTTTTATTTATAGGTCACGTTTGGAGACCGAATCGTCAGTATCACACTGTTGTAGATGTTTCGAATCATAAAATGTCTCGAAAACTATTGATTCATGCAGGGCTCTAGTGTGTATACACCAAGCGCAGACAGAAGCTAGCAAATAAATTCTGGCGAAGACGCTCTGCGTGTTAGTGATTCGTGACAAAACCAAAAGAACAAAACTATAAACTGATTCCACGGTTTGCCTCTCTGCCAAATAAGGCTGTGAGTAGGGGTAGCTTGCTAAAGGAAATAAATTCTCCCCCAACTGGCAGAGAAGCTCATAACCGAAATCAATTTCGCAAATACGTAAAAATGGTTCGACGCGGAGATGATACTTCAACATGCGGTTTTTGCAAAAAAGATGCGACCGGGAAAGTCATAATTTGGGTTCAATGTAATTATTGCAAAACTTGGTACCATTTCTCTTGTGTGCGTGAAGAAAGTGCACATAACCTTAAAGGCTGAGCCTGCCCTCCTTGCGAAAAGGGTGATACAACTGCACAGCAAGGCGCCGCCGCGCAGGGATTGACACCATTACCTCTTGAAAAGGACAAGCAGGACTCTTCGCAAACTAAAATAAAACCCGTACCCAATGCTTTACAACCAATAAAAATAGCCGAAGTTGAGCTTCCGAAAATGAGTCTGCAAGAAACACCCGGTATAAACATGACAACCAAAATTCTTTTGTAACAGTTGCTAGAGGATAAACGAGAAGCTGAGCAGAGATATATTGAACAAAAATACAATATTTTGTCGCACCAACGTGATTCCAACATGGCATGGACATCCACAACAATGGGCCCCAGCAGCGCTCAATTATCAGCACGGCATATAGTACCAGCCGATTTTCCTACATTTACCGGAAACCCAGACGAGTGGTCACCCTTTATAAGTGCCTTTGAAAACAGTTCTTCTGCTGCCGGCTTTTCAAATGTCGAAAATATGCTTTGGCTTCAAAAATGTCTTAAAGGGAAAGCGTACGATCTAGTCCGCGACAAACTTTTGTTGCCAATTATGGTTCCCGAGGTTATAAGCACATTAAAAACATTCTTTGGTCGTCCGGATCAAATTCTTGACCGCCTAATTGAGAAATCTAAAAGAATCTCAGTAAACAAGGACAGGCTGGATTCACTCATCGACTACGCCCATGCTGTTCGCAACATCTGTGCTACCCTATGCTAGTTCGTGAGTTGGTATGCACCCAAAAGATGGATCCATGGCAAATGCAAAAGCTCTAAGCGATTGGTTATATAAGATTGCCTACACAGTCGTTTCAACTTCATACTCAAGGACGAATAACATAAACACTCATACCAGCTACAATGAAGTACAGCCACAACATGCGTAGCGCACCGATCCGGGAACTCACCTTGCCTCGTATGCCAAAGCGCACAGTATCAAGTCGCTCAATGTGAACAATTCAAAAACCTCACATACGAAGGAAGGCAACAAGATGTTCGCGACAACAGGCTCTGTTTTAAGTGCCTAAAAATTCATGCTTCTCTACTAATGCATGCGGTTCATTGGAACCAACAACTGGAAGCTCGCTGTACCACGAAGGGTCAAGGAAGGGTCATTTCGTCTAAGTGTATGCTCGGTTGGGGACTGCAAGGCTCCACAAGCCCCAAAACTAAATTTTCCATGCACCACTGCCAATGCAACTGGGACAAGATAGAAAAAAGCATTAAAGAGAGATTTTTCGTTGAAACTGTTACACCCAAGACGTTTCGTTCCGTGGATGATGAGAAGGCCCTGGAAATATTAGACAAAACTTGTTCAAGCAAGAGAGAACGCTATAGTCGGGTTGGTGTCCCGACTATCTAATACCCGTCTTTCAGCTAAAGGGAGTGCGAGGGAGATGGATATATAAAATTTTTTTGATTGCGCATAACTTTTTATTGAATGGTCCGATAGGTATAAATATACACAAACAAACTACTCCGAAATCTTTAAAGGACAAATTTTAAAATCGTTAGTAGGCGATTGTGGGCGTTAGAGGGGGCGTGGCGCTCGGCTGAAATAAACTTGCGCTGCGTAGGAAGCCCGAGAATATGTGTGGAAAATCTCAACCTTCTAGCTTTGGTAGTTTCCGAGAACTCAGCGTTCATACAGACAGTCAGACGAACAAGGCTATATCAACTCGGCTAGTGACCCTGATCAAGAATATATATACTTTATAGGGTCGGAAGCTCTTCCTTCTCCCTGTTACATACTTTTGCACGAATACAATATACCCTTTTACTCTACGAGTAACGGGTATAAAAGTGAAGGACATTGTCAAGTAGGTCTGCTCCGGCGCGAGAGTAATCCAATTCTTCCGGAGAGCTACAACAATGCAATAAAACGGCTAAACTGTCTAAAGGCTAAGATAAATCGAGAACCCGAACTCATTGACAAAATCGAGGTACAGATAAAAAATCTACTCGAAAAAGGGTATGCATCCGAACTGTCCAGTGCCGAACTTGTTGAACAACCTGTACGCGTGTGGTACCTTCGAATATTTATACCCACAATCCAAATAAACCTCAAAAAGTCCGACTCGTTTGGGATGCGGCTGCGAAATCTCATGGAAGCTTACTCAACGATTTTATGTTTACCGGCCCCGACTTACTACATCCACTCACCGAAGTATTAATGGCGTTTCGTGTTGGTAAAATAGCTTTTTGTGGCGACATTGCTGAAATGCCAAATTCGAATCCTGGAAGCAGAGGCGCTCGCACAACATTTAGTGTGGTACAACAAGGAAACTCAGGCAATCAGAACCTTTGTAATGAGATCTATGACATTCGGAATATCCTTTGCGCCATGCATTGCTCATTATGTTCGCGACAATAACGCGGAAGAATACAAGTTGCAAAGCCCGCGTGCATTCGAAGCCATTACCAAAACACACTACGTCGGCGACTACATAGATAGCCTAGCCAAGGAAACTGAATCAATCGAGCTTACCCAAAAGGTCCGAGACATACACGCGGCTGGAGGTTTCAATATACGAAACTCGGCCTCTAATTCACCCGAAGTCTTGAAACATTTAAAGGGTAATTCGCTCGGACTGTAGAAGGAACTTGAAGATCCAGAAAAAGTCCTCGGTATGTTTTGGGAACCAACAACTGACACGTTTAAATATGTTTTTAGATTTGCACGAATGAAAGAAACGTCCTTTCCGAAGAAGCCGTGCCAACCAAACGCGAGGTACTCCAAGTGTAGTTGTCCATATTCGATCTATTAGGATTCTCATCCTGCTATACTATTGGCCTTAAAATGCTTCTTCAGGAATTTTGGCGCACAGGCATTGGCTGGGACGGCATCTTACCAGGACCTCAGCTGTGGTTTTGGACGAAATGATAAGACTTGCTACCCCAAGCTACAACTATTCAAGTACCACGTCTGTTGCATCCACAAGCGTTTTTGTGGCGACATAAAACTGGGGTCTGGGCAGTGTGAAAATTGGTAACTTGCTAGGAAAAGATGTTCTCCGGTTCGCTCTCTTTTTCGTACTACTTTATTGGCAGCTTTATCTGAGTTAACATAGTTGAGTTAACATACTAGATAACAGAGTGCACAGACTCTGGAATTCATACAAATAAAAATATACAGGGAAAAACGGAGTTTGACCGAACATCCCGGCACCCTAGAAAGGATCTGCTTTCAACACTTCTTAGTCCTTCAGGTCAGATGTTGGAATCAATGCCAGCTTGTGAACTGGCTTGGAACAGTAGCCAGTGGGAGTTCGAAGATGAGCAACTCGAACCAGCCGATCCTTGCCCGCTACCACGGCTTCGATACGGCCGAATTTCCAATATTGTGGAGGGCGATTATCATCGTGTATGATGACCAAAGATCCAACTTTGATGTTTGTTGTAGACTGAGACTATTTGGTGCGGGCTCGCAGTTCGTTGATGTATTCCGATGACCAGCGGCGCCAGAACTCTTGTTTGATGGCCGTCACGACATCAAAATGCTGAAGATTGGTAAAGTTGACAGTGTTGATTTGGCGCTCTGGTAAAGCGCGCAGCGATTTTCCAATTAATAGGTGAGCGGGCGTGAATTAAGAATGGCCTAAACTTCAGCCGGCACTGTGGTGAGCTCTTCGAATGTCAGCCGTGTATTCATGAGTGTTCTGTTAAGCAATACCTACGCGTTTTTTACCGCCGCTTCTCAAAGGCCGCCGTCTTTTTAGCGGTCGAGATTTTTGCAAAACTTGAAATTCCATCGGAAAGGCTTGTTGTTGGAGATTCCATATTATGCAATCGGATGCGTGTCGTAGTTCTTCTGGTGTCAATCTACCCTCCTTCGGTTTGTGCATCTTGCTCGTGAGTCGATAAAATCGGAACATCCATGCCACTACGCGTAGGCAGCGAGTGTACGAACTTGTTGTTTCCCATTTTTCAAGAAGATGGTTAGAACTTACAATGGCTGTGAATGTGCTTTTTCGCTTCTCCGAATTGACTAGTTCCATGTCAAGATTCTTGTGACTGGGAAACGTGGGCCAGTTTGACATATGTTTGCAATAGAAACGAGGGACCAGAAAACCATATTGAGGCTTGGAGTTCAGGCGTAGTTGCTCCCCTGGACACAATGTCAGCTGAGTTGAACGATGTTGGTACATATCTCCACTCTCCATTCGAAGTTGAATCTTGGATGTCGGATACTCGATTTTCCACGAACGTCGATAGTGTAACAGAAAGTTCCTGTAGCCAATGTAACACAATTTGAGAGTCCGACCAGAAGTACGCTGTATGCGGCTTGTCCAGAAGTAGTGGGTGAACCTTTGCATACAACTGCGCCAGTAAATGCGCTCCGCACAATTCTAATTTCGGGAGAGACTTCCGTTTCACCGGAGCCACTCTGGATTTAGCTGTGAGGAGTCGGACAGCGATGGTTCCATCGAGGCTTTCGGTACGCAGGTAAATGGAGCAGCCATATGCACGAATTGAAGCGTCACCGTTCGACGCTGAGGAACCTTCGACGAGCAACATCAAAGGAGCTCCAGAGCTGATTGGGAGTGTCCATAAATGGCAACTTCACAACGATCCTTTCATTTTTCTCTAAACGCGCTGTCTGCTTGAAGTGCTCCTTACACAATTTGTGTTCGGGCTTGAGTCGCTTAGCTGATGTGGTAATTGTTTCCACCTCCCACAGACGCATTAGCTTTGTGTCGATGGCGGATAAGCTTTGAGATAGATATGCATAGGACTCCCTTGATTGATTTGAACGATGGCTTCCTGCGACTACCCATCCGAATAGCGTCTTTTGAAGAGTCGGCAAATGGGATCCGAGTTTGACTTGGCCCACTGCGAGAATATCGAAGAATGCCTCTGCGCCTAACAGCATGTCAATGCTCCGGGAAAGATGAAATTGATCATTCCCTAACGGCATATTGGGCGGAAAATTCCAGGTCCTGATATCAATATGGGTATCCGGTTGATATGCGATCGTAGGTGTTATACAGAGGTCGAGAGATAATTGATAGGGCGAAAGTCGAGACTTTATTGTCGTTGATGTGCGATGCTTAATGTGTGTATGCGAGTCGCTTGTCCCGCGGCAACCTCAGTTTTTCAGCAAAGGCCTCGGTCATGAAATTGACCTGGGAGCAGGAGTCAAGAAGTGCTCTCCCGAGTCGGTAGGAACCAAGTGAGTCCTGAACTAGCACCATTGCTGTGGCTAAAATAACCTGTGATCCTTCCTTTGCATCAGATTGCGCGTGAGCATGGGTTGCAGCTCCGATAGGATACGTCAGCGAACTATCATAAGTTGGTGCTCCGTTGAATTGTGGTTGAGAATAGGGAACTGCTCCGGCAGGCTGTGGTTGCGAATGAGCATACGTAGCTGAGATCGGTTGAGACGAACTAGTCGATGATTGTGAAGATTGGGCCTGCAGAGAGCTGTGGTGGTGCAGTAGCGTATGATGCGGCTGACGGCAACTTCGGCAGCGATTTTTCGACGGGCAAATCGACACCTTTGCTTAGGCAGTTGACGCACAGGCCATTCTTTTTTACCACTTCTAGACTTTGCTGTGAATCCAAATTCCATGCCAGGAGTCTGTGTCCGCTGCTGGAGCACAAAGTACACATGGCCTTGGTGAGGGCAAATGAAGAGTTATGAGCGTTGTTAGATGCAGACCAATTTGGTTTCGAATGGACAGCCTTCCGAGTTGGATTCAAGGAGTTTCCGCTTGACACTAAGTACTGACAGCGCCGTTCAAGTACATTGACGCACTGATTCCAGGATGGCAACGACGAGTAGTCTAGCGATTCGTCCAATTTGTTCCGAGTTTGCTGATCGCACTTGTCCATGATCAAGTAAATTAGCTGCGTAAATGACGTTATGAAGTTTTTGTACTCCGTGTGAGTACCATCGAAGGTGGGCAGCGGCAGTCGTGGAAGTTTAGACTGCGGCGGTGCTGTGGTACTGGACTCCCACATTGTGCTGCTCAGATCTTCGCCGAGAAGATGTTTGATGGCCAATTTGGTTGTAATGTACGTATCCTCGATGTCAACGCGCCCGTTGTCGGTTGAATCCAACGTTTCAATTTTGGATTGAATAGTTAGTGCCTGTCTAAAGTAGGACTCCAAAATTCCCAGACGACATTGGAGTTCAGCGGCAGAGCGGTTGAGCGACTCCTCCTCAACATGATCATCAACTATCGATTTAATTCGCGAAATGTTTCTTTTAACATTTGCTCTTTGACGCTTTGCCTCGTCAAGAAGGCTTGGATTGGGTACCATGATTTTTTCAGTTCAGTCAACTTTTTGAGGTTAAAGCTGATGCGTACGAAACGACAGAAAACTTCTGCGACGGTGTAGCGCGACGTCTTGCCGTTAATTCACGAAAGCGACAAATGTGGTGGGCGACAAATGTAAGGGCAAGCGGCTCACCGGTGCACAGAAAGATCGAGAATCGAAAGCAATGCAGAAAACGAAACGTTTCGTTTCCAATTCTGAGTCGAGAGTAGATCAAGAATTGCGAGCGCAAAGCGAAGACGAAGAATAGTCCCGTTGGTTAGCGACACTGGACTGCACTTGCGTTGGTATGCGTGTCTGTGTGCAGACACGAGCAGACGGAGTGAGCGATAAAGGCAAGGTTTTTTCACGTTTAAATAAGTAATTATTAATTTATTTAAACAATTTAACTAACACACGTGCCCCACGTTGGGCGCCAAAATGTTGCATCCACAAGCGTTTTTGTGGCGACATGAAACTGGGGTCTGGGCAGTGTGAAAATTGGTAACTTGCTAGGAAAAGATTTTCTCCGGTTCGCTTTTTTTTTTCGTACTACTTTATTGGCAGCTTTAGCTGAGTTAACATAGTTGAGTTAATATACTAGATAACAGAGTGCGCAGACTCTGGAATTCATACAAATAAAAATATACAGGGAAAAACGCAGTTTGACCGAACAGCGTCATTACTCACCCTTACTTCATATGGCGGATTTCATAGAACTACATACTTTCGTGGACGCCGGCGAGTGCGGATATGCCGCCGTGTGTTACTTTCGGATAGGAAAAGAGAACGATATCACTGTCTCACTGATCGCAGCAAAAAGCAAAGTGGCCCACCTCAAACCACTTTCCATACCCCGCATGGAGCTACTTGCTGCTGCAATGGGTTCACGTTTATCCTACAAAGCGCGGAGCACTCGCAACATAAGCGTCGATCAACATACTTATTGGACTGACTCAAGGACAGTACTTTCCTGGCTGACGATGGACCCGCGTAATTTTCACGCTTTTGTAATGTACCGCGTAGGAGAAATTCTGGAGACCACAAACGCTAGTCAGTGGCTTTGGGTACCAACGAAGCTTAACGTAGCAGACATGGCGACAAAGTTTATCAGCAAACCAAACTCACAAGAATGGATAAACTGCCCATAATTTCTTCAACACTCAAAGGACCAGTGGCCGGAAAAGCCCATTTTATGCCCATCTAATAAAGTCAACACTGACGAGATTCGAAAAAGGTCTTGGTAATCAGAATGGAAAGCATAGGAGCCGTACCTTTAAACGTTGAGCGATTTTCCGACTGGAAGCGCTTGTGCCGGGCAACGGCAACCATTCTGTTATATTTGGCCATTTTTCGAGCTAGATGCACAGATGGGAAAATCCAAAAATTGCTTACGCTCGAACTACTGACGTCGGCCATAAATCTACTCTACAAGAAAGCACAAGAAGACGTCTTCAATCAGACGGAATCATAAATAAACCCAGCGCATTCATCAGACTGAACATTTACATATATAGTGATGGATTAATGCGTACTAAAAGTCGTTCAGACACCATAAATCAAAGCCGAGACCAAATTATCTTGCCAAGCGTCACCACATAACTCATCCAATAATAAAGGAATTTCACGAAACAAACCATCACATGCTGCCCGAGGGAAGTAATAATCTAATCCGAAGCGTATATTTTATTCCCCAGTTACGTGTTGTCAACAAATCCGTGCGGAAAGCGTGCCAAAGATGCAAGAATAATTCGGCGATCCGGGATCCACCTCAGATGGCACCACTACCACCAGCTAGAGTCGCTAGCTTCGAGAGGACCTTTACGTTCACCGGAGTGGATTTCTTTGGTCTAATTCTTGTTAACGTAGGCTGTCACAAAGAAAAACGTTGGGGTGTAATTTTTACATGCCTCACTGTGCGCGCAGTTCATATAGAGATAGCCTTAACATTAGCTCTTGCATAATGTGTCTGGAAAACTTTATGTCGCGACGCGGGACGCCCAAGGAAATATTTTCCGACAATGGAACAAATTTCAAAGCAACTGAAAAGATTGTCAAAGAGGAGCTCAAAAATGTTGAGTTTGACAAGCTAGTGGTAAAATATGACAAAATCAAATGGCGCTTCAATCCTCCTGCCGCCCCACACATGGGCGTGGCATGGGAACGTTTAATTCGATCGATTAAAAAAGTACTCCAATTAATTTCCCCGAACGCCAATTACAACGACGAAAGTTTCAAAAATGCTCTTATAAGTGCAGAATACGTAATGAACTCCCGCCCACTTACCTTCGTTTCCTTGGCGGCAAAAGACGATGACGCATTTACCCCCAACCATTTATTGTTAGGATCCGCAGACGGCTTCAAGCCTCCAGTAACAAAGGAGTCAAGCCCAAGACATCGTTGGTGCCAGGCAAACGAACTAGGCGATCTGTTCTGGAGGAGATGGGTGAAGGAATACATACCAATAATCACCAGGCGATCTAAATGGTTTCCCAAACGACGTCATCTAGCTATTGACGACGTCGTAAGCGTAGTGGACGAAAATCTGCCCAGGAACCTTTGGCCCAAAGGACGAATTACAGAGGTCGTCACAGCCAAAGAGGGCCAAGTGAGATCCGCTACTATTAAGACTCGACATGGTATTATGGTACGACCAGAAAACAAAATAGCTGTACTGGACGTTGCTTTAAAGTAAATGTAAACACCCCATAGCTGTTTACTTGGGGGGGAATGTTACCACCCCAGTACATTTTGAATTTCGATTAATTTGACTAGATTTATCGGCTGGATCAAATACCAGTCGAGATATCTGGCTGACAACCGAACGGCCACACAATTGCAGTGCGATCCTCAAAAGGAGAGGAAGATTTCTTAAAGCTCTTGCATTTTGTAACTTGATTTAAATAATAAAACAAGAGAGAACGCTATAGTCGACTATTCGACTTCGACTATTAGATACCCGTTACTCAGGTTAAGGGAGTGCGAGTGAGATGGATATACGCACTCGTCAAAGATACTGGTTCCATCTAGTGGCTGTTTCATTTTTTCTCATAACTTTTTAATGGATTATCCGATTTTAAAAATTTCTTCTACATTTTAAAAGGTATTAATAAACACAACAAAATTTAAACTTTAACAAAATCTGTAAAGATGTCGGCGCAAGGCTTCTTTAAAAGGCCTTTAAGGCGATTGTGGGGGGGGGGGGGCGTGGAGCTTGGATGAGACAAACTTGCGCTGCGTAGGAAGCCCAAGAATGTGTGTTGTTAATGCCGAATTTCTAGCTTTTGTAGTTTCCGAGATCTCAGCGTTCATACAGACGGACGGACGGACATGGCTAGATCGACTCGGCTGGTGACCCTGATCAAGAATATATATACTTTATAGGGTCGGAAACGCTTCCTTCTATTAAGCTTAAAGTAATAGTTTGTATTGTATTCGTGCAAAAGTATGTAACAGGGAGAAGGAAGCGTTTCCGACCCTATAAAGTATATATATTCTCGATCAGGGTCACTAGCCGAGTCGATCTAGCCATGTCCGTCTGCCCGTCTGGCCGTCTGTCTGTCTGTCCGTCTGTATGAATGCTGAGATCTCGGAAACTACAAAAGCTAGAAATACGGCAATAACAATACACATTCTTGAGCTTCCTACGCAGCGCAAGTTTGTTTCAGCCGAGCTCCACTCCCCCCTAACGCCCACAATCGCCTTAAAGGACTTGTTATTGCTTGGCTTAGATGCCTGGCATACAGTACATAAACTGTCTGCCTAAAGTCGTCGCAACTAGAACTTGAACCAGTTGGACTAAGGTTTGCATATGAGGGTCTGAATACTAGAGCGACAACCTCTGTTGAATGCAGAATGAGTACAGCTTGATTGTAAGTGTCAGAATTGTTACTGATTTTATTGAATAAACTTAACCGTATTTATAGGTAAAAAGTGCTTAGGCTAACAGAATAGGTATAAAGCAAAGTGTTGGTTATTATGCATAATCCGCTAATGGGAGCAAGCCCAGTTACAATTCAGCAGAATAAGCTCCTGCCAATAAGTGGGTCATTGCTAATGTTGCTGACGGCTTGACCCGATATATGATACTTCAGTGCGCTGACTTATAACTATTGCTGCGACTGAACATTCTCCCGGCCGTTGAATGTTCAACCATCGCTAATGCTGAACGCAAAACTGCGTGGGGTAGGTTCAGGTGATGGCTGCTCGTCGTTCTCTTGGTTGTTGCAGGTCCGTTGTTGTGGCTTCCAGTTGACGAATCGCCGTCGGAGACTATATGCAATGATTAATATTATTGATATTGCTAACGCAGCATACGCTGCTACTTGATGATGCTGCACAGTGGTAAATTGATTTGACCATGCTGTATCCTTTAGCTTAGCCAGCCGTTGTTGTAGACGATCCAGTTCGTCTGATTCAGATGGTTGGGTTGCAGTCTCTCGAGCTGACTCTGATGTATCTTCCACAATGGGCGTTGTTATATTGCCAAAACGAATGTACGCTAGACGTGATTCGGTGATCATCGTGCTGAATTTGCTAATACTAATGTTGGCGTTTCGTGCGGTGCAGCCTGGGGAAAGAGACAATAAACCCGATCCATCAAGGTAAATGCATACATACAGCTTGTAGTTCCATTTGGTTGAGGGTCGCAAACATCCATCTGTTTCGTTGATGCGTTCTTAACCAAATCAAATCTGCTTTCGACTTAATAATCTCAGAGTGTTTCAGATTTGTTGTTGAATAGCTGAAATTCACACCGATTTTTAGCGTTGAATGCGGCTTGATGGTTAAAGCAAATGTGTTCGTTGTTGGATAATTCTAGACATTGCTCGAACTCATCCTCAGTAAGACCAATGAATTGATATCTGGGGGAATTTACAGCTATGATAGGTGTCTTAATGTCGAATCGATTCCAGCCTCCTGATTTCCACGTCGGGATGGGGATGATGCTGAAGACTTCCTGTTATGCTGTCGATACCAGAGGCACTGTCATTTTGAATATAACATGATCTGTAGTTGTGGTTCCCTCAGCGCGCATGATTTTATAGAGTTCCATTACATTTTCCGTCGAGACCGGCAACATCTGATCCGGAAGTAGATGATCCCGAATTTTGTCTAATTGGTCTCTTAGCTGCTTAGGAGTTTCCAGCATGGGACTGATGGTTCGATGACGAACATCGGTAAGAACGCTGGCAATTTCCGCTTGCTTCCGCTGCATTCCAGTTGCCAGCAGGGTTAGCTGGGCAGTTAAGATTACAAATGCTTGCTGTAAGTGGTCGCCTTGAAATCTGCCTCGTTCCTTGTTGAGGGTTGCTAGCTGATGCTCCATCAGTGGATGACTCGCATTTCCTGACTACGTTTATAGTAGAATCCAAGATCGACGTTTGGTTTTTGAGTAGCATCATCAACACGACTTCTCTGGATTTCACATCATTTATGACCTTGGCCATGTCGTCTGCGCACCTGGCGTCAAGTATGCCAAATAGTGAGTTAGCCACGTTACCTACTATATCAAGTGGTGATCTTCGCTGTCGGGAATGATTAATCAGAAAACTACCTTCTTGTAGCTCGCCATATACATGTTGAAAATGCTCAAATATAGAGTTGCATGCGTTTTCGTTATGCAGCACAGAACACTTGTGCCTGAGTTCCTTAATCCCAGTGGACAATATGTTCATATCGCTCCAATATGGTTTCAAATCATAATACGCAATGATGGTCCATTCCGAAATTGCCGTTCTTGCAGTGCCGAGTCGTTCATAAAATATTCCGGGCTGATTGGCGAAATGAGTTACATTTGTTGACTGCCCCATTGCGAGCGGAAGAATAAGAAGCATTGCTAGTAACGTGGGTAGAACTGGAATTTTTACTTTCTTCCTTACTGGGACCATTGCTCCTTCGATGGAACTGTTAGGCCGCTTTGTCGATACTTCTTCTTTGAGAAGCGGCGCAAGACGCGTGATTGGTCGCTGAAATACGCCAGAAGCAGTTTTTACGTCTACTACACGTATGTATTTATCTTTGCCAGGATATGTCTTTACTATTATTCCCATCGGCCAACTCATCACCGGCAGGTTGTCTTCCTTTATTAATACAAGTAGCCCTTCCTTGACGTTCTGCGACATGGTCTTCCATTTGGTGCGCATTTGCAGTTCTTGAAGGTATTCCATGGACCACTGCTTTCAGAATACGTGCTTAATTCTGGACACTAATTCCCATCTCTTTACCAATGTTTTGTTGGTTGGGGTGAGATTTACATCGGGCGGGGCCGTTAGGGGCTCACCAATCAGGAAATGGCCTGGGGTTAAAACTGACCTATCCGTAGGATCGGATGACATGGGTGGAATAGGTCGCGAATTCAGGATTGCTTCGAATTCCACTATTACAGTGTTAAGCTCTTCAAATGTTAATGATGTGGTGGCTATGACTGATACCAGTAACCGTTTTGCAGATTTTACTGCAGCTTCCCAAAGCCCGCCGAACGATGGAGCTCGGGGCGGTATGAACTTGAAATCTACCTGTCGCTGATTGCAATGGTGGATGATCTTGGCTTGTGCCTTTATTGTTGGCGCCCACGAAGTTGGTTGCGTTATCGCAGTGGATGGTCTGACACCTTCCACGTCGACTCAAGAACCGTCGAAGAGCACCTAAGAATGCATCTGTTGTTAAATCGCTTACCAACTCTAAATGCACTGCCTTCGTGGCGAAACAGCAGAAAACTGCAATATACGCCTTGTCTGGTCTTTTTCCATGGAGTTTATGGTGAATCCAAATTGGCCCGCAGTAATCAACACCAGAGTTGAAGAATGGTCGAGCTTGTGTTACTCGGTCGACTGGCAGATTGCCCATGATTTGTTGCATTTGTTCACTTGACACAACAGTGTATAATGCTTCTCGCCATGGTTTTATCATTGATGATCCAGTATTGCTGTCTGGCAATGGCTCTCAACGCCTGCGCACCTCAATGCATGTTCTCTTCATGCATCTCACGCAACAGCATTCTTACTATTGGATCATTGTAAGGAAGCAAGATTTGATGCTTTGCGTTATACGGTAGTTTAGATTCTTCTAGCCTCCCTCCGACTCTGATAAGACTATCCTTGCCGATCATGGGAGACAGGGAGACGAGAGCGCTCATTTTGTCCACGGCCTTGTGGGCAACAAGTTGCTTGTACTCACATGCGAAGTCAATTTTCTGAATGGTGCGTAGTATGATAGTACGAGCGTGAGTCAGTTCAATACGTAGGGTGGTTGTATCGTTCTGTTTCTTTTGTAACAGAAGCGCATCATATATGCCACAGTTCGTTGTAGTTTTTGAAAACTGTTGCTATGGTTGCAATTATAGAGTTCTTCCCCTGTCTGATCCTGACATTTTGGAAGACTCACTTGTTTTGTTCGCCGTTCAAGATCACTTGGACCGATTACCGGCGACTTGATCCATTTGTCACTTGAACCGTGTAGAAAAAGTGGTCCATACAGCCAGAGAGTAGGTTCTCATAATTTGCTGGCTGCAATTCCTCTGGATAGCACATCTGCTGGATTGTTTGCCGAGGACACGTGTCGCCATTGAGATATATCTGAGACAGCTTGGATTTTGGCTATCCGATTCGAGACGAACGTGTGGTATGTGGCCGACGATGCGTTTATCCAGGACAAAACTACAGTTGAGTCAGTCCAGAAGTATCCAGATGCCCTTTCGATCGGTAGCCGCAAATCCTTTCTTACTCTGTGTGTTAGTTCAGCCCCCAACAGCGCAGCACATAGTTCAAGGCGAGGCAAAGTTTCTTTTGCTGATGGAGCCACTCGACTTGGAGCAAAGAATCGTACCGAAATTTGATTGTTTTTGTAGGTAGCTCTTATATTCACTGCTGCTCCGTATGCACGCTCTGATGCATCCACGAATGTGTGTACTTCTTGATTAACTGGAACCTTTCCATTATAGATATGTCTAGGAATTTGCATACTGTTCAATGCTTGCAGATCCGAGCGATAATTTTTCCAATCATTTTGGAGCTCTTAAGGGAGCTCCTCGTCCCAACTCAGGTTCAGTGCCCAAAGCGCTTGCATAAATATTTGTGCTGACTCGGAACATACCACGCGTTTGGTGATGATTGACGCTTCGCTTTTCTGGGATCGTCCACACAGTTGATCCTTCTGTGGCATCCATACCAGACCTAACGTCTTGACGCTGTTGTGTTTCAATGTTTCGTCTAGCTTGACGGTTTTGATGGTGTCTGCTTCGGGAACTTCTGTTAGGATTTGCCCATTATTGGAGCACCATTTTCGGAGCTTGAAATCGGACTGAACAATATTTTGTTTAATTCCTTTTGAATTTGGACTGCTTCCGGAACGCTGTTTGCTCCAGTGAGACAGTCATCTACGTAGAAATCGTGTTTTAAAACAGACGATCCAAGCGGGAATTGATCCTTTGCCTTCTCGGACAAGTAATCTAAGCATTTTGTTGCTAAGAATGGGGCTGCCGTTGTACCGTATGTGACGGTTTTGAGCCGGTAATATTTAAGATCATCTGATGGATTCTTTCTCCAGACGACTAGTTGATGATACTGATCGTCAGGGTGTATCCACACCTGCCGATACATTTTCTCTATGTCCGCTGTAAGCACATATTTATGAGTTCGGAAGCGTAAAAGAATTGCAAATAGCTCGCTTTGGACAGTGGGTCCAGAATAGAGTATATCGTTCAATGACTTGTTGCTTGTAGTTTTGCATGAAGCGTCGAATACTACCCGCAACTTTGTTGTGCTGCTTTCCGGCTTTAGCACGCAGTGGTGTGGAATGAAGTAATGATTAGCGGGTATATCTGTTTGGCACACTTGTTTCATGTGTCCTAGTGCTTCGTATTCATCCATGAAGTCCACGTAGCCTTTCCAGACTTCAGGTGACGTTCTTCTTTCCAGAGCCAGAAACCTATTCGTGGCTGTTTTCTGTGATGCCCCCAGGGCTGAAGCATGTTCAGAAAATGGGAGTTTCACAACAAATTTGCCATCCTTTGCCACTCCTAAGTTTCCTACGAAGTGCATTTCGCAATGCGCCTCTATTGGTGATCGATGCTTTTCTTCGGTTTCAAGATTTTCTAGGGTCCAGAATCGTTCCAACAGTGTATCGATTTCTTCATCTGTAGCTGCGGCGGCACAAACCGCCGCTGAATCGTGATCCGAGGAGATCTTTCCGGCAATGATCCATCCAAGTTTTGTATTCTGAAGAACTGGTCCTCCTGCCTTTAGTAAAGTCTGGTTTGGCAGCAGCAATGAATAGTAGTGCTCTGCTCCGATAAGCATGTCAATCTTTCCTGGCTTATCGAAATTTGGATCGTATGATGTTTCTTGTCGCACTTAAAACACGGGTTACCTCGGCAATCTTTTGCCTTGTGGTCATTGCTGAAGCAGTTGACACACAGTCTTTGTTTTTGTACCCAATTAACTCGTTCGGGTATTGTTTTGCTGCGGAAGTCATCGCATTTATAGAGCCAGTGATTCCTTTTGCAAAATTGACAGCATGGTCCTTTTCCAGTGCTGGCTGATGAGCATGTTGGACCCTTTTGGTCCTTTCTTGATTGTTGTCCCTTTTTTCCTGTTCCAAGTACTCGGATGCGCTGGTCCAGAAAGCTGAGCAGTGTGTCGAGACCCTGTAACTCTCGGGACCCGTCTAACGACTGCTTGTATAGGGCTCTGCTAGCAAGATCCAATTTTTGCTTGATGATGGCAATCAATATTGTATCCCAACTTGATACATCGATGCCCAGTCCCTTTAGTGATGCTAGAGACTCGATAGTTGTAATGTACAACTCTTTTAATGACCTTGGATCGTCACTAACTGTGTTTTGATGCAGGAAGCGATTGAGAATCGTGTCTGCCACATGTCGGGGATTGTTGTAGGAATCAACTAATATACCACATGCGCTGAGGTAATTTTCTTCCTTAAGATCGATGTGTCTTATCAATCTTTCAGCCTCTCCAGTTACGGTGGTTTTTAGGTACCACATTTTTCGTACCGTCGGCATGTTAGTATCATGGACCATGCATTTGAATAAATCAAAAAACTGAGTCCATTTGAGTAGATCCCCATCGAATTTGGTGATGCTGACTCTGGGCAAATGCATATCTTCATTGCTAGAGGAGTTACATTTTGCTCCTAAGATAACTTGAATTTCCTTTTCAAGTTTTAGGAAGGATTTCATGTCATATCCTCCCTTGCTTGGATCATCATATTCTTCATGTACGGAGAAATGGATCTCTTGAGTTTGCGCCTATAGTGATTTTATCAAATCACTTGTTACGGTCTTTCCCGTCTCTGAATACTCTTTCAGAGCGCGCTTAATCGAATCTGATATTGCCTTTTGTCGACGACATGCTGATATAAGTTTCTGGGACTCTATCATGGGCTGCTGAATGCTTGCAGGGTCACCAGTTGGGGCTGGAGTTACCTCGGCTTGGCTTGTTGATTGTTTCATGCCGTCCCGTATGATAGCTCGATATTTGTCGTTTGACTCACGACAGTCGTTGTAGAACTTCACGTACACCGTAGTTCTATATTTTTGAGGAATCTTGAGATCATTCTTTGTAAATCGACTCCAAGCGTCATCGAGTGCGGTTAATCTCGTTTGATAATAATTTGGACCGGATTTTCTCTCCGATGAATCTTTTTTGAAGTTGATGATAAATTTTGAGATTTCTTGACTGATATCTTCTTGCACGTCTAGTGCTTCTGTGACTGCTTGCTCATCCATGTCACTCATATTTATTACCTTGTGTTTAAAACTTCTTCGCAACCGAATTGGTCAAATAAGCTTTTAACACTTATGAATGATTTTGATGAATTTGATGACAGCAACTGTGGTGCTGGGTTCTCGTACTCTGAGAATGTTTGATTCTGGTTTCAAAGTGTCGCCTGTTGACAGCTGTGAGAATGTGTCCGGGATTGGATGATTTAAATCCGTTTTCCGGGATCACAAACGATTTTATCAAATCGTTGACGGAGCTGGTCGCCTTGTTGACCAGTCTTCCAACGTCCTGAGTCGACTGTGCTCAGGTGTCCTTTATCTGTCGCCTTGTTGACGACTTGGGCAAAAGGACTCGTATGGAAGATATCTCCAACGTTGTGTTCTAGGGTGTGATCTCTTGGTGAGATCACGTCGGGGTCACCAAAATGTTATTGCTTGGCTTAGATGCCTGGCATACAGTACATAAACTGTCTGCCTAAAGTCGTCGCAACTAGAACTTGAACCAGTTGGACTAAGGTTTGCATATGAGGGTCTGAAGACTAGAGCGACAGCCTCTGTTGAATGCAGGATGAGTACAACTTGATTGTAAGAGTCAGAATTGTTACTGATTTTATTGAATAAACTTAACGGTATTTATAGGTAAAAAGTGCTTAGGCTAACAGAATAGGTATAAAGCAAAGTGTTGGTTATTATGCATAATTTGGGAAATCCGCTAATGGGAGCAAGCCCAGTTACAATTCAGCAGAATAAGCTCGTTGCCAATAAGTGGGTCATTGCAAATGTTGCTGACGGCTTGACCCGATATATGATACTTCAGTGCGCTGACTTATAACTATTGCTGCGACTGAACAAGGTCGATTAAAAATCACTTATATACACTTTCTCTATTTAACAGCATAGGTAACACATTTACTATTTTTTAAAGAAATGTCAAAAAATATTTCAACATAGTTCGATTTATCTTAATCAAATTTTGAGTGTAATTGTTATATATGTATACATACGTATACATGTATGTGTTTATTGTAAAATGCTGAAATTTTTAAGTCCACAGTGGCCTTAAATCACCATTTTAGGCAATGTAGTCCATGTTTCCTTAAATCGAGTAATTTTTTTCTGAGTGGAAGAAGCCAGAGCAGGGTACCCTTACAAGCACAGGCTACAGGACTCAATTTTACTGCGCAACCTGCGAATCAAAAAGTTGTGTGAAGCAATCATGTAAAATGTGCCAAATAAAAACATTCATAATAATTGGCGCTGTGTATAAAACTAGTGCAAAGTTATACCAACTCCAACTTCATGGAGCTTGCAGTGTAGAACCTCACCTCCAGCTTCGACGCACTGCTCACCAGCCACGAGCACTGCAACCTCGTTAATTTCTGCAACCGCAAATTTTTAAGTCCACAGTGGCCTTAAATCACCATTTTAGGCAATGTAGTCCATGTTTCCTTAAATCTAGTAATTTTTTTCTGAGTGGAAGAAGCCAGAGCAGGGTACCCTTACAAGCACAGGCAACAGGACTCAATTTTACTGCGCAACCTGCGAATCAAAAAGTTGTGTGAAGCAATCATGTAAAATGTGCCACATTTGTATACCCTTGCAGAGGGTATTATAATTTCAGTTAGAAGTTTGCAACGCAGTGAAGGAGACGTTTCCGACCACATAAGGTATATATATTCTTAATCAGCAGCAATAGCCGAGTCCATCTAGCCATGTCCGCCTGTCCGTCTGTCAGTATGTCCGTCTGTCCGTTTCTATGCGAACTAGTCTCTCAGTCTCACTCTCAGAGAGTGCAGACGTGTTTTTGCGCGAGCTCCGGAAAAAAGCAGCTTAAAAGTTAAAAGCAACTAACTAAAAAATACTGGAGTTGTGTAATAAAGGCAATCTTATTGCTAAAAACACAAAATAAAAACATTCATAATAATTGGCGCTGTGTATAAAACTAGTGCAATGTTACGGTCTTGTTCTCCCGCCCTACTTATACCAACTCCAACTTCATGGAGCTTGCAGTGTAGAACCCCACCTCCAGCTTCGACGCACTGCTCACCAGCCACGAGCACTGCAACCTCGTTAATTTCTGCAACCGCAGCCACTACAACAAAAACATCAACGGTCTCCGTGTAGAAAATCGAAACGAAAGTTTAAATTATTATACCCGTTACTCGTAGAGTAAAAGGGTATATTGCATTCGTGCAAAAGTATGTAACAGCTAGAAGGAAGCGTTTCCGACCCCATAAAGTATATATATTCTTGATCAGGATCACTAGCCGAGTCGATCTAGCCATGTCCGTCTGTCCGTCTGTCTGTATGAACGCTGAGATCTCGGAAACTATAAAAGCTAGAAGATTGGCGTTTTGCATGCAGATTCTAGGAGTTCCTACGCAGCGCAAGTTTGTTTTAAAAAAGTGCCACGCCCCCACTAACGCCCACAATCGCTTACATACGATTTTAAAAATTTAAATATTTCGGAAAAGTAAAAATGCAGTTTTATTGTGTTTATCAATACCTATCGAAATTTTTCAAATCGGACCATTCGTTAAAAAGTTATGCGTGAACAAAGTTTCTATCTCCATCTCCCTCGCACTCCCTTTACCAGAGTAACGGGTATCTGATAGTCGGGGCACCCGACTATATCGTTCTCTCTTGTTGTTAATTGAGAACGCCGAAAAGTGAAAAGACTTGGCTTGGCTGCTGCAAAATTTGGGGGGAGAGAAAATACAAGACTGGCCGTTTCGATATTCAAAATTCAACTAGTTTATTGTTCCAGCAGCGCAGTTTTGTGAGAGCCGTTGCAGGCCCGCTGAATCCGATCTTAGATCTAACATAATAGTTCTTGGCCTGTAAGCGGTGAACATAACGCTGTTGGGCTCTCTTATTCTGTTACTTATTTATATCTTAACATAATTCAAAACTTCATGATTAGCGTTCTGCGCTTCAACATTCCCGCCACCTTGAAGGACCGGCCTTCAACATACTGGGAGTACAGCCAGCTTTTGAATGGGACGCTTAAATATGTGACCTGTTGCGGTCTTGATTTAGGCCACTCGAACTCGACCATCGGCCCCTGCCACCACGCTGATGACCCTGCCGGTAATCCAACGCTGGGGTGGAGTGTTGTCCTCGTGGATGATTACCAAAGCTCCGACCTCCAGATTGGGCGATGTAGTTTGCCACTTGGTTTTGCGCTGAAGGTTGTGGACGTATTCCTTGGACCACGCCTGCCAAACCCGCTGTCTGAGCGTGGATAGCAGTTGCCACCTCTTTGAGAATCTCAAACCTCTGGTCGGTGCGTCTGGTTCTAATCCTTGAGGCAGCGAACGAAGGGCCTGCCCGATTAGCAGGTGCCCTGGAGTAAGCGCCTCCCCCTCGTTTGGATCGATGCTGATTGGAGTTAAAGGACTAGAATTCAGCACGGCCTCGGTGTCCGCCAGATAAGCCCTGAACTCGGCTTCGGTTAGGGACGCGTCTGCGACTTGACGCACGATAATTTCCTTCGCTGACTTCAGGGCCGCCTCCCACAAACTGCCGAAGTGCGGTGCTCGTGGTGGGATGAACCTCCACTCGATTCCCTTCTCGACGACGAACAGTTGAAACTGCGACTGCTGATCCTCGAAGGCGCTCTGAAGAATTCTCAGCTCGTTCCTGGCTCCTACGAAGTTCGTCGCGTTGTCGGAATGTACTCGATGCGGTACGCCACGTCTTGCGATACAGCTTTTAAAGGCCAAAAGAAAAGAGTCAGTCGACAAATTTGTAACGAGTTCCAGGTGAACAGCCTTGGAAGCAAAACAGACAAATACCGCTATATACATCTTAATGGGGGCCGTCCTCGGATACGCAACGAGACATTGATAGGACCAAACAAATCTACGCCACAAATATGAAATGGCTTTACGGATTCAAACCTATCCGCAGGCAGATTTCCCATAATTTGGTTCATCAGAACAGGCTTATATCTAAAACAATGGATGCATTTTCGAACCACCCGAGTGCATTCTCTGCGAGCATTTATTAACCAGATTTCCTGCCGAAGAAGACCGATCATCGTTTTTGCATTTGCGTGACAATTTCTCAAATGCAAATTTCGGAGATACAAATCAACAATTTGGTTTTCAGAAGGGAGTAATATCGGAAATTTAGCATTTTCTGAAATAGGTGCATGCAAGAGTCTACCTCCCACCCGAATTAGCGAAAATCTTCTACCAGCTTCAGAAAACTTTTGTATGAAGGGCGTCATCATCTGCAAACTTGGTTGTAAAACATGTCCTTTTTTAATTTTCTTGTACTCTACTGCAAAGACACTTTTTTGGATGATTTCCATCAGTTTAAAAAATGATAGTTGTAACCCTCTAGCCGTCAGACTTACTAATCTTTCTCGTGATTTAGCTAGGTTTAGAACGGAGTTGATAGCTCGACGGCTATACACACTTGGGCAGCTTTTTTTAACTCTGAGTTTTTTAATTCGGAAGGTATAGAAAAATGTGAGTTTTCTGGCCATAGTGACTCATTTTCATACAGAAATTTCGGACCTTCGAACCAGATGGACTCAGTCAATTCACTGACATCGCAGCCACGGGACGCAATGTCTGCTGGATTAAACTGCGAAGGGACATGTCGCCAGGATATATTTTCTGATAGCTCTTGAACTGTGGCTACCCTGTTTGAAACAAAAACTGCAACTGACGAAGGTTGAGACTTTATCCAATGTAGTGTTATTTCTGAGTCTGTCCAGAAATAAACACTCTCGATTGCACATTTGTCAAGAACTTGTTTGACGTAGGACCAAAATTGTGCCAACAGTGTGGCGGCGCATAATTCAAGCCTTGGTATGGTTTTCGTTTTTAGTGGAGCCACTCTCGATTTCGCTGCTAGCAATCGACAATTAGCTTTACCGTTTTCGATTGCTCAAATGTAAATGCAACATCCGTAAGCTAGGCTGGATGCATCTGCGAAACCGTGAATTTGAACGGCTGAGCACCCACTGGCAAACGTGTACCTAGGAATGGTGACTGTGTGAAGATTAAGTAGATTCTTCTTTAACCTTTCCCAACTCGTATGTAACGACATCGGAATGGATTCATCCCATTCCAGTTGAAGTTGCCAAAGGCTTTGAAGAAGAATTTTAGATGTAAGGCCAATGGGGCACAGCAATCCCAAGGGAACAAAAAGCCGCGCGCTTACTGAAAGAATGTTTCGTTTTGTGGGAGTCAATTTTTAAAGCTCTCATCTAAATGAAATCGAAATGTGTCTGTGTGTGGCATCCACCGCATACCCAAAGCTTTGGTCGAATCGGTATCATTGAAATTTAGGGATTTTTCAGTGTTGTTCCCTTTTTCTAGTTGTGGATGGTTTGAAAACCATTTAGACAGCTGGAAACCGCCACTATTGAGAATTTCTGACACTTGATTACACATCACGTTCAAGGTGTCAATATCATCGGCTCCAGTAAGCATGTCATCCACATAAAAGTCGTTGCAAATTATGTATGAACCAATTTCATGCTTATCCCTATTACGAAATCCAAGTTCTTGTAAGCTACGGATGGCTAAAAATGGAGCTGAAGACGTTCCGTAGGTGACTGTATTAAGACGAAATATTTGTAGCTCATCAGATGGATTCTCGCGCCATACTATCAGTTGATAGTTACGATCTTCTTCTGCGAGACTTACTTGCCTATACATTTTCGATATATCTGCTGTTAAAGCGAATCGATTTAAACGAAATCTAACAAGTGATAATAACAGTTCCCTCTGAATAGTGGGCCCCACCATTAAAATGTCATTTAATGACTGCGCTGAAGTTGTCTTTGCAGACGCATCAAACACGACTCGAAGTTTGGTTGAGGTACTATCAGGCCTCAGAACGCATTGATGTGGTATGAAGTAGTGCGGTCCTGGTGGAATCTTATTGCATGTTGGAGACATATGACCCAGCTCCAAATATTCTTTCATAAAAGCGATGTACATTTCTCGAAGTGAGCTGTCTTTTAGGCTTCTACGCTCTAACGATAAAAATCTACGTTTAGCGACATCAAACGAGGATCCAAGTACGAGCGGATCAGATTTAAAAGGCAAACGGACTAAAAAACGACCACAATTTAAATTGGCTACGTTTTTCACGAAGTGATCCTCGCAGGCAATTTGTTCTGGTGAAAATTTAACAACTTCTTTGTTTTCTGGGACGGTATCTAACTCCCAAAGCCTTTCAACAAGTCCTCCTAAAACCATGTCTTCCTTGGACAAGGCGATACAAGAAGTAGCTTCTTTTTGTTGTTGCTTACACCGTCCAGAAACAACCCATCCCAATAGTGTTTTTTGAAGCAATGGACCTCCATTGGTGAGTTTGATTTGACCACTGCACAACAAATCAAAGAAGGAGTCTGCTCCGAGCAAAATATCAATTCTTTGCGGCTTGTGGAACTCTGGATCAGCTAAGTCTACGCCGGCCGGAATTTTCCACTGCCTTGCAGGAAGCATATTATCTGGCTGATTGCTAGTTATGGTTCCCAGTACCCAAAAGTCAGACGTAAAAATGTGTCCATTGAGCTGCGAATATAAGGTAGTTGTGACTTCACTTCTGGCAATGGAATTTGATCCTCCCACTGATGTGATAGAAAGACATTTATTTGTTCTTGACAATCTTAGAAGCTGAGCAAGGCTTTCTGTCATGAAGTTAATTTGCGACCCTGAATCTAATAGAGCCCTGGCTCGATGGAGCTGACCAAATCGATCGCGAACATTAACAACGGCTGTTGCTAGAATTACTTGGTTAATTTCCGAAGTGTCTTGAATAACCTGAGCCGAATGGGAAGAAGCCTGAGAAGTAGAAGTACCTTGCCCTTGCTGGTCCTGCCAGCTTCTACCTTGATGTGGCTCACTCGAGTTTTGGTATCGATGTAGTAGAGTATGATGTGCCTGTGAGCATACCCGACATTTGGATGCTGTGCATTTAAATACTCTATGTCCCTCATTTAGGCAATTAATACATAATTGCTTCATTTTGGCAAAGTTAAAACGATCTAAAACTGGCATTCCGCTAAATCCCTGGCAATTACCTATAAAATGATTAGAACTGCAATATAAACATTTTGGATCACTTGTGTTATTGACCCTGGAGCAAGTATATGAATTCCTAGTATTTTTCTTGCTTCCAGAGGGCATTTCCGAAAAACTTTTTCCCTTTACCCTCGACGCTTCCTCGGCTGACACATGTTGATATCGTCGATCTAAAACCTTTACGCAATCAGACCATTTAGGCAGTTCATCATAATTAAGCTGTTCCTCATACTTGGATTTGGTGTACGGATCTACCTTTGAAAGAACTATATGTATAATCACCGCATTGACAATATCCTTTTCGTCCCCTAGGGACATAAGCGAATCGAAAATTGCACTTACTGTATCAATTATTAACCTCAAGGCAGACGCAGAAGGTTTTGTTATTGAAGGGATTTCAAACAGCTGCGCTAGGGTTTCGAAGAAAATTAAACACTTGTTGTCATAGACTCTCTTTAAACTTGCTAATGCCTTTTTATAATTTGCATCTGAGACTTGAAGAGCTTTTATTGTGCCCAATGCCTCGTCAGAAAGGCAGGATAACAAATGGTTAAATTTTTCAATGTTAGATAACGAATTATCAGAGTCAACTAGTTGCTCAAAAATTCCAATAAATTGTTTATACTCTGAATGTTTGCCGCTAAATTTTGGTAACTTAAGTTTTGGCAGATTTGAATGTGAACTGCCCGTGACTAAAGCCTGCTGTTTATGATTTTCACCTGTACCACCAGCAGCTGACATATATAATGCCTTGGTAATGACGCAATTTTCTTCTAATGCCGACCTATTCCGGTTATCTGGATCTATTATATCTATTTCCGACTGCAATGCCATGGCTTTAGCATTGAATTGAATTGAATTGAAGATTGAATTTGAAGCGGATTAAACGAAATTGTATTCTCCTCGAAAGCTTTCCTCATTCTTGTAAAATCTTCACCAACCCTATCTACCTGCGAAAATAATTTTGTTAATTGCACCGAGGAGCAGCTATCTTCCATCTCCTCTTCTGTCTCCGATGCGGTATCATTCTTTTTGGTTTTTGTAGGTGCCATTTTAATTAAAGATTATTTAATTTATTACA
>JBAMCF010000572.1:0-29681 GCA_037075285.1 Drosophila lutescens | reverse complement strand
TACATATTTTTTTTTTAATATTACATTTTTTACCATTAAAATTGTTTTTAGATAAAAGTTTTATTTATTTTATTAAATTAATCAAATTACTCAATGAAAACTAATACTTAAATATAAATTAATATATAAAATATATTTACCTTATAATTTTTTAAACATTACACATAATAAATAAGTTGGTTCATCAAGAAAGTGTATACTGTTTTGTATAGATCGCGCACTGTACCTGCTGAGACGCAGACTGGACGCCAAAGAAAAAAGACAACAACTTACAATAACAAAATACATGTTTGCAAATTCCTTTCTATCTTCTTTTCAACTTCTAGAAGTAATTTGGAAGACAGTTTTTTTTATCCATAATATTGTTTTTGTAAAATGTGTTCTATTGTATTTCTATCGCCCAGAAGTGCCTCAGAAGTTACTTCTGCACGATCGTGACCCTTTTTGTTTTTGTAAAATGTGTCCTATCGTCGCAACCCTTTTTAGGTAGTCAAATGTGTTCTATCGCATTTCTATCGCCTAGAAGTGCCTTAGAAGTTACTTCTGCACGATCGTGACCCTTTTTGTTTTTGTAAAATGTGTCCTATCGTCTTTCTATCGTCTAGAAGTGACTTAGAAGTGACTTCTTCGCGATAGATGTATATTTTGTTTTTGTAAAATGTGTTCTATCGTGTTTCTATCTTCCAGAAGTTACTAAGAAGTGACTTCTGGACGATAGGCGATAGAATTATCGCCTTCTTGCTTGCAGGGTTAATAGTTACTTCCGCGATAGAAAATGCTTGCAGGGTGGTCTCTCAAGTGTTCTAACGGTCTTCTCTCCGTTCACTTCACTTTGAGCGCTTCGCCTCTCTCATCGCCTGGCTTGCTCTGGATCTTCGAACTGGCTCTCCGAATCGTCGGCTCTCCCATCAAGTGTTCTATCGGTTCCCTCTCATGATGGAACTATACAAGGTGGTCTCGTCGCGAGAGCTGCCCTCTTTTGAGGACGTTATTTGTGCCAGTCGTGCGAATGAAATACTATTTCTATCTCTTTCTAGCGCTTGTCTCTCTGAAAAATAACGTCCTCGGCAGAGCTGACGAGACCACCTTGTATAGTTCCACCATGCTCCGGATCTTCGAATTGGCTCTCCAAATCGTCGGCTTTCCCATCACCGTAGCTGCCAATGCCTGGTGTTCTGCACGTCTCTTTAATCTCCCACTGCTTGCTCTTCTGCACGATTCTCTTATCTGCCTGTTAACTGCATAGTGTTCCAAGAATCACTAAAATGAGTGTCGTCATCTGTTCCGCCAAGAAATGCGAGTTCGATGGTGTTATCATTGAATAAACTTATTTGTCTTGTTGGCTTTGTGACAATTGCGCTAATGTAAAATGCGCAGGAATTGGTCAAAAAGGCCGTGTAGTTGATCTGATCTAGAAAAGATGCGGCTTAACTTGGTTCTGTCCTACCTGCCTTGTATTTACTCAGGAGATGAAAGTCTTTATGAGGCAAACAAGGAATGCGCTTAAAGAATTTCGTAAACAGTTGACCAGCAGCTTTGAAATCTTCTCAACTAAGGAGACTCAATTAATTGACTGTAAACTGCTAAATGAATCACCAAAGCGAAAGATTGCGAATAATAATAAAAATTCGCTGCAAATTCCATCTCCCTGCATTGCTGCAGTTGGTATTCCGTCATCTATAAGTGCATGCCTGAATTCTATCTTGGCTGTCAACAACTCAGCTGGACCTGGCACAGCGGGATTGCAGTCTACATTCGCCTTTAATAACACCTCACCTGGATCTGAGCCTTGAGCATCTGGATTGCAGCCTGAGATTGGAGCATCTCAGGATCCCAATTATGTTTGTGCAAAAAACTAAATCGCTCAATATCTGTTGCTTATCAGAATGTTCGTAGTTAATTGGGGAAACTAAAAAGAGTTTACTCTAACAGCACCTTGCTGGATTTTGACATTATTGCTATAACTGCAACCTGGCTCAACTCAACTGTTTATGATCAAGAAATATTAGTTAACAAGTTAGCTATTTACAGATTAGACCGCCCAACTCGTGGCGGTTGCGTTCTAATTGCGGTTCTAAACTCTCTTTCTTCTGAACGTATTCCTTACGATAATATTCACAGCATTGAATTTATAGCATTTAAAATTACTACCGATAAATGTAATGTATTTCTTACTTGCTCCTACATACCCCCTGGCTCTGATCCTGCTATTTATCTTCATCATCTTTCAGCTATTTCTGTGGTTTCTTTAGCTGTTGGTGACGTTGATCAACTTATTTAGGGTATTCAATTGCGTTGCAAACGTTTGAAAAGTGTAAAAGTGTAAAAGTGTATACAAAATAGTTTTCAAGGCCTACAACACCCCAGCCTATGTATACAAATCTGAGTACTTGTGTAGAAAAAATGGTTTAAAATAGAGGTTTTAAATACTACAAAAATACTAAAAAGTCGGGTTTGAGTCTATGGTAATGTCAACTTAAAGCCGTTTGTCACTTACGAATTTGCGTATAGATTTATTGGCTCTACTTTTGGCGACCAATGTTTGTTTTCTTGATAAATGCTATTGTTAAACCATACATATATAGCATCCATATGCCAAAGAATTTGCGGTTTTATTTTTTGTTTTTTGATATTTAATTGAGAGCTTAGATAAGACAGTAAGGAAATGATGTTCTTGACCAAGAAGTTAGCCACCCAATCAGCTGAAGAACTCGCGCTTGAACCAAATTTTTGATGAAACCAAATAAGAATGACTACAATACAAGTAATCAACTTTAATGTCCGTCCTCAGACATTTAACGCCTAGGAAGACGCGGACTTCTCATATAAAGTTAAAAGGGGGCTCTTTTTATTTGCAAATGTCAATTTTATGTTAGTCAAAGCCTCCCTTGCATTTTTTTTTCCCCTTCAGATTTTTCCCAATATGCCATTGCCCGATATAATTTCGTAATATCTAATAATCAATATTATGCTGAGTATATTGCTGAATGTAGACAAAATATCAGATCTTTGTAAATTCTAAAAGAAAATCTAATGTATTTCCCCCATGTCTCCATCTGGGTAGTCTTTTAGAATCTTCCGATATTAACATTTCTAACCTCTTTTCAACATTCTTTCAATCTACATACTCTTTTGTCTCCTATAATACATCGACTAGTTATCCATACGCTTTTCCTCACATTAATAATATTTACATCCCACCTTTTAAAATTAGTGACGTTCTAGATGGGCATGTTAACGATTCTTTCTCTGCAGGCCCTGATAAAATTCCGAGTTGCATAACCTCTCATTGCAACTATCATTCTTTCAAAGTATTTGAAAGACATCTTTTTTAATCCATCTTCACAACAAAGGTTCTAAAACTGATGTTGGAAACTATCGAGGTATTGCCAAGCTGTCTGCGATCCCGAAGCTTTTCGATCGTCTAGTAACCTGTCAGATTCAGCATATGTGTATTTCAATTATTTCAACCTCCCAACGCGGATTTGTTAAAAAACGTTCTACTTCTAAGAATCTTCTCGAATTTTCGTCTCTAATTCAGTGCAGTTTTCTCCAGAAAAAACAATCAGATGTCATATTCACCGATTTCAGCAAGGCGTTCGATTCGGTTGACCACTCTTTACTTCTTCATAAACTATCTCTTATTGGATTTCCTCCATACTTACATGATTGGATTTCGTCATACTTGTCGAACAGATCTCAACGTGTATTGTTCAAAAACGAAGTATCTTCCTTGGTAAATGTTATTTCAGGCGTACCACAAGGTAGTCACCTGGGACCATTACTATTCATTTTGTTTATTAATGACCTCCCACAGGTGATGTCCCACTGCACCACTTTTATGTACACGGATGACGTAAAAATGTGAATGTCGTTTTCCAATTTAAGCTCACATCTTCTTATTCAGTCTGACCTTAATAATTTCCAGGCTTTGGCCTCAACAAACTTGCTATCACTGGATTATTCTAAATGTAAAACAATGTCGTTCTCCCGCACTACTGCCTACACTGCCTCGTACACTCTTGGACTCAATGTGACTAGCGCGATAATTATAAGTGTGCACTTGTAGCGCTGGGATATTATATAAATAAATTAAATTGAATTAAATTAAATTAGACTCCTTATTGGAGCGTGTTGAGAAAATTAATGATCTTGGTGTGTTGTTCGATCAAAAACTTTGTTTCAATAGCCATATCTCAGTTATAGTCAGTAAAGCTACCGGCGTCTTAGCCTTTATTAAGCGTTGGGCAAAAGAGTTCAACGAACCGTATACAATTAAATCGCTATACGTAAGCTTAGTTCTCCCAATTATGGAGTAGGTAGTGTTCTGAGGTATGGAATCCACAACATGTATACCAACCGATTTTAATAGAATCGGTTCAAAAACAATTTTTAATATTTGTTTTGCGCAACCCTAATTGGGATCCTGATCGGGACTTACCACTTTATTTGTCCAGACTAAAACTGATTGACTTAAACACCTTAAAACTCCGTAGATTTTGTATTAATACACAAACTGCTTAGCGGTGCGGTGTACTCTTTTGAGAGACATCAATATTTCAGTCCCGTCAAGATACACTCGTGCCTTCCGTCCTATCTGTCTACCAATTGTTTTTTTTTTAACGGTATTTTATTTATCGAATCTTTTCTCTTAGAGACTAACGACAAGTTTGCAAATCTTAATCTAGCTTACATATTTTGATTAATTACAAATTAGACAAATAAATAAAAATAAATAAATTTCTAAAGTCCACTTTAAAAAACGTTTTTTATACCCTTGCAGAGGGTGTTATGATTTCAGTCAGAAGTTTGCAACGCAGTGAAGGAGACGTTTCCGACCCCATAAAGTATATATATTCTTGATCAGCATCACTAGTCGAGTCGATCTAGCCATGTCCGTCTGTCCGTCCGTCTGTCCGTCTGTCTGTCCGTTTCTACGCAAACTAGTCTCTCAGTTTTAAAGCTATCGGGTTGAAACTTTCCCTAAAGTTTTCTTTCTATATAAGTCGGAACCGACCGGATTGGACAACTATATCTTATATTGGTGGGCAAGAACGTCATATCTTTTTTTTAGTAATCGTTTTTAATCTAATTTATTTAAGCACCAGGGTATCGTTTTTATACCCTTGCAGAGGGTATTATGATTTCAGTCAGAAGTTTGCAACGCAGTGAAGGAGACGTTTCCGACCCCATAAAGTATATATATTCTTGATCAGCATCACTAGACGAGTCGATTTAGCCATGTCCGTCTGTCCGTCCGTCTGTCCGTCTGTCCGTCTGTTTCTACGCAAACTAGTCTCTCAGTTTTAAAGCTATCGGGCTAAAACTTTCCCAAAAGTCTTATATCTATTGCAGGTAGTATATAAGTCGGAACGAGCCGGATCGGACAACTATATCATATAGCTCCCATAGAAATAGTCGGGAAAAAAATGTAAAAAAAATTATATCTTGGGTGTTTTTGAACATATCACCTCCTACTTTTGGAAATACCATTTTGTATCTAATTCTGAATTTCGAATAAATTTTTATCAAAATCGGACGACTATATCATATAGCTGCCATAGGAACGATAAAATAATTAATGGGAATATAATAGGAAATAAATTATTGCTTCGTCGGTTTTTATTGTATTCTCTTCTACTCTGGGATGTGACTCTTTTTAAATGTTTTCGAATTTCGATTTTAATTTTATCAATATCGAACTACTACATCATATAGCTGCCATAGGAACGATCAAAAAATTAATGTGAAATAATAGGAAATTTAACATTTTTGCGTTTTGTAAATTAATAGAATGATCTGCAAGGGTATATAAACTTCGGCTTGCCGAAGCTAGCTTCCTTTCTTGTTTAGTATCGTTTTAAAGCTTATTGTCTTAGGTACTATCGATGAAAATTTGGTAATTATTCGATAACATTTGTGGAAGCTATAGCAAATTAAACATGGAGGATCAAAGTCAGCATTTCGGCATATTTTGGTTTTTTTATTTCCGAAAAGGAAAAAAAGCGGTCGAAGCTCGCGAAAAATTGTACAAAGTGTATGGTAAAGATGCCATGAGTGATCGCCAATGTCAGCGCTGGTTTGCCAAATTCAGGCTTGGAGATTTTGGAGTTAAAGACGCCCCACGTTCTGGTCGACCATCGGCCGTTTTTGACGAACAAATTCAGGCTTTGCTGGATGAAAACCGGCGTTATTCAACGCGGAAGATGTCAGAGAAGCTCAGTGTGTCGCATACAACGGTTGAAAACCATTTGAAGAAACTTGGCTACGTAAACAAGCTCGATGTTTGGGTTCCGCATAACATAAAGGAAATTCACCTAACTAAGCGTATCAATATCTGCCATCCTCTGCTGCAACGGATTAAAAACGATCCTTTTTTGAAGCGGATCATTACTGGCGACGAAAAGTGAAAGAAAAAGATCATGGAGCAAGAAAGGCGAGCCAGCCCAAGCCACATCAAAGGCCGATATCCATCAGAGGAAAGTTATGCTGTCTGTTTGGTGGAATTGGAAAGGTGTAGTGCACTTTGAGCTGCTGGGACGGAATGAAACCATCAATTCAGATGTGTACTGTCGCCAGCTATCCAATTTGGCGGAAAAAATTAAAGAAAAGGATCCGGAACTAGCTAATCGCAAGGGTATAGTCTTTCACCATGACAACGCTAGGCCCCACACATTTTTGGTCACTCGGCAAAAATTAACGAAGCTGAATTGGGAAGTGCTACCACATCCACCTTATAGTCCGGACTTAGCACTTTCAGATTACCATTTGTTTCGCTCTCTTCAAAACTCTTTGAATGGTAAAAACTTTGATTCAGATGAGGCTGTCGAAAACCACTTGTCTCGATTCTTTGCTGGAAAAGACCAAAAGTTCTTCGAGCGCGGAATTATGCAGCTGCCCGAGAGATGGTCATTAGTGGTCGAACAAAACGGTCAATACATAATTGATTAATAAGAAGTCCTGATATAAATAAATCATCTTTGAAAATATTGAAAAACAAGAAAGGAAGCTGGCTTCGGCCTGCCGAAGCTTATAACCCTTGCAGATAAAAGAAATACCTTTTTAAGTTGTCAGAAATCAAAACGCCTACTTCCGCAAAGTTTCAATGAATTTTCTCATATTTGTTTGATTATTCGTATGGGAGCCTTAAGATATAGTGGTCCGATCCGGCTCGCTCCGACATATGTACTACCTGCAATAGAAAAAAGACTTTTGGGAAGGTTTCACTGCGATAGCTTTTAAGGGGGGATAGGGTCTTGCAAAAAAAATATTTTTTTTTAATTTTTTTTCTTGTAGAATAACATCTTAAGATTATACAAAAAAAGTTTTAAGTCAATCGGACAAAAAGTTTAGAAGTTATGCTAAAACTAGTACCCTAACCTCTAAGACTTTAGGTACGTAAGTGCATCTTTAAGTGCGTTTTTCTCGAAACCACGTTTTGAAAGTCCGTGTTCATCGGCATTTCTAAACGGCTCAACCGATCGTTTTCAAATTTGTCGCATATTTTTCTGCATTAAAAAAACCCGCCCCCTGGGAAGCGTTTTCTTTTATTTTTTAACTTTAAATATTTTATTTTTAAGCCGAAAGTCAATTTTTTTTAGGTGAAAAACGCATTTTTGACTTTGGACTTTCGGAAAAAGTTCTTAAAAATAAAAAATTAAAAAAGGGCTTCCCAGGGGGCGGGTTTTTTTAATTCTTAAGCGAATTGTAAAAACAAAATGGAAATCCGATCATTTTTAGCGGAGGTACAGTGAACACCGCAAAACGCCTTATTTTAATAGTGTTCCAGCAATCGCTTTGTCACCGATATATTATCCGATAGTATCGGCTATAAAAATTAGTGGATATTATTTAAATGACACTTAATAATATACAAAAAGTTTTAAATTAAAGTTTTAATTTAAATTAAATGACTTTCATGCCAACCCGATAGCTCCCATAGGAAGGATCGGAAAAAAACGTAAAAAAAAATCTAGCTTCTGTGTTTTTTGAAATATTACCTTCTACTCTTGGAAATATTATTATTTTAATATTTCTGAATTTCGAATTAAATATTTAAAAAATTGGACGACTATATCATATAGCTGCCATAGGAACGATCGGAAAATTAATGGGAAACTAATAGGAAATTAATTTCAGCTTCTTCGGTTTTTATTGTATTCTCTTCTTCTCTAGGATATGACTCTTTTGAAATATTTCCGAGTTTCAATTTTAATTTTATCAAAATCGGACGACCCTTTCATATAGCTGCCATAGAAAGTTTATATTAGAAAGGATCGAAACATTAATGGGAAATTAATTGGAAACAAATTATAGCTCCGTTGGTTTTTATTGTGTTCTCTTCTACTCTACTCTACTCTAGGATATGCTTTTTTTTAATATTTCCGAATTTCTAATTAAATTTAACAAAATCCGGACGACTATATCATATAGCTGCCATAGGGAAGAATAGAAAAAATAATATTAAAATAATACGAAATTTAAAATTTTTGCGATTTGTAAGTTAATAGGAATGATCTCCAAGGGTATATAGCTAGCTTCCTTTCTTGTTTTTGTTCTGTTTTGTGCTTGTTATTTGTTGAACATTTCTAAAAGTGCTGCTTAAAGCTCATCGACTTCAAAAATTGTTCAACTTTTGCTAAAGGTCCCACTAGATTGGCAAAATCTTACACTGTGCGGCCTAGTCTCAAGAGTAGGGAAGAGTGCTTCGACAGTATTGTCCATCTGTTCTTCCTGTACACAGAAAAAAATATGACAAAATATCAAATTGATATGTGTTGGTTAATTTGATCTTTTTTAGGATCAATTTTTTTCATATCATTCTAACATGAATAAATATTATTTTGATCTTATTTCATATTAATTTTAAAAAAAAAAATACTGAATTCGGTATTTTAAAAAAAGTAGATTTAGAATTCATATGAAATCATATGACTTTGATATGATAAAATATCAAATGTCAACCTATCGTTTCGAGTTTAGTTCGAAAGGGAGATATCAATTTTTTTTTCACATTTTTTTTTTATAATACAAACTCATCTTGTTCTCGATTATTTAACGTCGCAGAGTTGGGCTCCAGCTGTTTTTGCAGTGCTGCACAGTCTCACATTGGTACAGTGTTGTAAACTGTGGAACACTATTTCTCCCTTTCGAACTAAATTCGAAACGACATTTGATATTTTATCATATCAGAGTCATATGATTTTATATAAATTGTAAATATACTTTTTTTATACCGAATTCCGTATTTTTTTTCAAAAATTAATATGAAATAAGATCAAAATAATATTTATTCATGTTAGAATGATATGAAGAAAATTGATCCTATAAAATATCAAATTAACCAACAAATATCAATTTGATATTTTGTCATATTTTTTTCTGTGCAGTATGCTTCTTGTCCTTCCTTGTGTGGGCTTTTCCCGTTTTGGCATTGGGACGTTGCTCGCTTTTTATACCCGTTACTCGTAGAGTAAAAGGGTATATTGTATTCGTGCAAAAGTATGTAACAGGGAGAAGGATGCGTTTCCGACCCTATAAAGTATATATATTCTTGATCAGGGTCACTAGCCGAGTCGATATATCCATGTCCGTCTGTCTGTCCGTCTGTCTGTCTGCCTGGATGAACGCTGAGATCTCGGAAACTACAAAAGCTAGAAGGTTGAGATTTTCCACACATATTCTTGGGCTTCCTACGCAGCACAAGTTTATTTCAGCCGAGCGCCACGCCCTCTCTAACGCCCACAATCGCCCACTAACGATTTTAAAATGTGTCTGGCGCCTACACCTTTAAAGATTTCGAAGAAGTGTAAATGCAATTTTTTTGTGTATATTTATACCTATCGAAATGTAGAAGACATTTTTTAAATCGGACCATTCATTAAAAAGCTATGCGCAATCAAAAAAATTGTATATATCCATCTCCCTCGCACTCCCTTTAGCTGAGTGACGGGTATTAGATAGTCGGGACACCAACCCGACTATAGCGTTCTCTCTTGTTTTATAATTGACATAGTATCATTGACTCGTCGTTTTGCCGTATAGTGTTTTCTCTTCTACACCCATAAAAATGTGTACCTTAAATTGCCCTAAGGGACTGACTTTTCGCCCGTGCATTTTAAATATCGCCCCTAAAAGGGGACGCTGGTTATTCGCCCGAATATTTCCAATACTTATTTTAAAAAGCCCTATGGAAACTTGGTGAGGTGATTTTTCTTGAATTGAGAAAGATGTTTCTGTTTTTAGGGTGATTTGCCCAAAATGTAAGGGGTATTTTTATAAAAGTTTTCTGTTATGATAGAAAAATCCTGTTTGGGCATGCTCTGCTGAATTTGGGAACACACCCACCAAAATTCATTTTTGTTTGCTGACGGCTGGGACATTTAGGTCAATTTTTTTAGATTTAGATTTATTTATCTCTAAATCAATATTTGTCTTTATCAAAAAATTGGTCAGTAGCAAATTCCACCCAGAACGGATTGACCTAAAAATCTAGAAAAATCAAATTAATTCGGAAATAATTAAAACAAAAAACGACCCCAAGGTGCCCCAAAAATCGATTTGTTTTTTTTTTAATTCTTTCTTTTGCCATTTCTCTGTTATAAATGTTGTTAAAATGGTTTTAAAATGTTATGTTCATAATCTTATGGCATACCCGCAATTAACTGCATTTTCATTTTTTTGAAATTCAGCCTCCTTAACCAAGTCCCCAATATTTTCCAATTTTGCTTTGCCGATTTGACGTCACGGCCTCCACATATGTATGTATGTATGTTCTGCTGGCGCACTTTCCATTAAGTCGTAAATGTGTGTGTGTCGCATTGTAAGTGTGACCGCGCAAGGGGAAAAACGAAAATACCACTGTTTATTTAAAATGCGCGGTTAAAAAATCGATTATATCGCAAATCTTTTCTTTTGCGCCTTTTTTTAGGTTAACGTTAAATTTTAAAATATCGGTAGCCTTACAGAAATTCCATTAAGCTGAATTTTACAGTCGAAATTTTCCTTAAAATTGCTTTTGTTTTTAAAATGCAAAAGCCTGATCAGCAAACTATTTATTAGTTTTCAAATGTTGAGTTATCGACAAACTTTGGATTTGTAAAAAACAAAAACAAACAATGATTCGCTCTGCTATGTACACACACACGCACAAAATATATATATCCAAAAAATGCGTATTTAACACACACAGCCATTAGATACATATATGCGTGTGTACGTTTGTGTGTGTGCATTGCAGCTGACTAAGGAATTGAGATTCGCTCAAATTCAAATTCAATATAATACTGATATCCTTTTGCTAACAGAATATTTCATTTACATTTCCACAACAGATTTAAGACATTTTGTAACCGATTTTTGTGAACTAAAATTCAAATCGCATTGATAATATTAAAAGAACATTAAATATTCAAACCAATTGATTCTCTTGCTCTTTATTACACCTCATATTGTTTAAACAAATGCAAATGTTTAAACAATTTGATTCACGGCTTCCCCGCCCACCTGTCTTCCCTATCTCTAAATCAATATTTGTCTTTATCAAAAAATTGGTCAGTAGCAAATTCCACCCAGAACGGATTGACCTAAAAATCTAGAAAAATCAAATTAATTCGGAAATAATTAGGCGCAGAGTGTGACGTAAAAATTAAAACAAAAAACGACCCCAAAGTGCCCCAAAAATCGATTTGTTTTTTTTTAATTCTTTCTTTTGCCATTTCTCTGTTATAAATGTTGTTAAAATGGTTTTAAAATGTTATGTTCATAATCTTATGGCATACCCGCAATTAACTGCATTTTCATTTTTTTGAAATTCAGCCTCCTTAACCAAGTCCCCAATATTTTCCAATTTTGCTTTGCCGATTTGACGTCACGGCCTCCACATATGTATGTATGTATGTTCTGCTGGCGCACTTTCCATTAAGTCGTAAATGTGTGTGTGTCGCATTGTAAGTGTGACCGCGCAAGGGGAAAAACGAAAATACCACTGTTTATTTAAAATGCGCGGTTAAAAAATCGATTATATCGCAAATCTTTTCTTTTGCGCCTTTTTTTAGGTTAACGTTAAATTTTAAAATATCGGTAGCCTTACAGAAATTCCATTAAGCTGAATTTTACAGTCGAAATTTTCCTTAAAATTGCTTTTGTTTTTAAAATGCAAAAGCCTGATCAGCAAACTATTTATTAGTTTTCAAATGTTGAGTTATCGACAAACTTTGGATTTGTAAAAAACAAAAACAAACAATGATTCGCTCTGCTATGTACACACACACGCACAAAATATATATATCCAAAAAATGCGTATTTAACACACACAGCCATTAGATACATATATGCGTGTGTACGTTTATGTGTGTGCATTGCAGCTGACTAAGGAATTGAGATTCGCTCAAATTCAAATTCAATATAATACTGATATCCTTTTGCTAACAGAATATTTCATTTACATTTCCACAACAGATTTAAGACATTTTGTAACCGATTTTTGTGAACTAAAATTCAAATCGCATTGATAATATTAAAAGAACATTAAATATTCAAACCAATTGATTCTCTTGCTCTTTATTACACCTCATATTGTTTAAACAAATGCAAATGTTTAAACAATTTGATTCACGGCTTCCCCGCCCACCTGTCTTCCCTATTATTAATATAATTCTAATCAAGGTGAAAAATTAATGAAAATAAAAATAGTGAAACAAAATATCAATGGTAAAATGCAGTAACATCGAATTGAGTTTCTTGATTCCTTTTCTGAAATTAGTCAAATACATAAAGCAAAACATTGCTCCGCATAAATATTTGATTCCCTTATAAGAGTTGTCTACTGTGGATACCTTCCAAAAATCCCCCGGTAGCAAATTCGCCAAGAGTATTTGGTTTGTATTTACCTTTTTGTTACCCATGTGCATAAAATGACCTTTGCTACATTCTTAGGTAACTAATTAATTATCAAGAAATAACATCTTTACAAAGAGTAAACATTACTCGGTTTAAATAGTTTAAAAATTGAATCTTTAAAAAACAAAAAATACAGGGGCAATTAACAAAGGAGAAAAGGTAGAACGAGGTAGCATGGCCAAGATCAACAGGTTTTGTTTTGAAGGACCGATGAAATAAAATCCACCCTAAAATTATCCTTCCTTTGGCATTCTATTCAAAAATGTCCACTTAAAGCGATACTATTGCTTCAATTTTTTTAAATTAGAATTGGAGACAGTAATTTTTTCAACTGTCAAAGGATAATCATCCCATCACATTTTGAAGCGTTTGTAACATTTCAAGGCGAACTCACATTAAAAATATTCCCTCAAATTTCTTAAATCTTAACCAAAATTATTATTTTGGTTGTTGGAAAGCTATGTAAATCTTTTAGCAATTTTTTGTTGCATACAACAAATACAAACAAGTTTGTATTCTAGATTTAAACGCTAATTGATTTGGAATTGAAATACGAACTTAACGCGGCGTGATAACCCATATTTTGGCAGTTTGTTTTGGACAAAGTACTGCTTTGAAATAAATATTTTTGTACTTTTCATTCATACAAAAAAAATTTATAAATTTATCTGGCTAAGAGCAGCAATGGTCAAAACTCTCCGAAATTGAAAAAGAGTTTAATATTTTAAAAATATGAAATTTTATCAAATTCGTATCTTATCAATTTTTTTCTCAAAAAATGTTTTTTAGAATAATGTTTTAAGGCTTTAATGGCAATGGATTGGGAATTTAATTACATGCTCAACGCAGTATAACATTCTATATTTAAACAATATGTTTTGGACAAAGTACTAATGTTTTGAACAAAATTAGTGTAAGGATTTGTGTCGAAAAAAGAATTTGTTTGTTTCTATTTTGTCCATTTGTTAACTTATGTCAACAATCCAAAAGAATTTTAGAAAGATTTAAAAAAACACATACGGTTTTTTTTCAAGTTTTTGTATTTAGTTTTCATAGGGCAAAATACTGTTGTTTTTACGGATATTAAGGAAAAAAGTTTTGATAAAATCTTTTCTCTGCTTGAAGACTAAAAATAAGGAAGTTTTTAATTTTAAAATAAGTAGTAAAGATAAATTTATGCTTCATTTTCAATTTTAATTTCCGCAGGCGAAGCTGCGGGCTACCGACCCTGCTAGTTTATATTATAAAATGAAAGACCGATTTTTAAGAGGATACGACCACAGCCCAAACTGTAAGAGCTAGATCCGCCAAATTTTTGCAGTGTTCCATTGGGGGCGTAGGCGCCCACTTAGATCCGACATGTGATCCCAGTGGCCCCAAACAGATTCAACATCCATATTTTAAGCAAAAAAAAATTAAATGTATTTTATGCTTATTTTCTACAGTGGTTGGAATTTCGAAATTTAAATTTTGCCGAATTTTAGATTTTGAAAAGGCCTAATTAGAAACCTAAAAGAAATTTTGATTTCCCCATAATTTGGGGGCTACATTTAAAATAACTTTTCGATTTAAAAAATTAAACCGCTGCTCCTAGTTATTGCTGCTCATTAGTTATTTCTTTGGCCAAAATGCTTCAGTTTTATTTTTCAAGTTGTTAAAATTTTTTTAAGCATTTTTATCGAATTTATTTAGATACTAGCAGGGTCGGTAGCCCGCAGCTTCGCCTGCGGAAATTAAAATTGAAAATTAAGCATACATTTATACTTGCTACTTATTTAAAATTTAAAAAATTCCTTATATTTAGCCTATAAGCCGAGAAAAGATTTTATCCCTAATTTCCGCAAAAACAACAGTATATTGTCCTATGCAAACTACTTAAGAAATATTAAAAAACTTGCGAAAAAATTCCTAAAATTCTTATTGCTTGCGTAAGGCAGGTATCAGCTGCACAGAACATAAACAAACAAATTCATTTTTCGATAAAAACCCTTACACTAATTTTCTTCACAACATTAGTACTTTGTCCAAAACATATTGTTTAAATATAGAATGTCATACAGGGTTCAGCATGTAATTAAATTCCAAATCGATTAGCGTGTAAATCTAGAAAATAAACTTGTTTTCTTAAAAAAATAGAACAAAAAGTTGCTAAAAGATATACATAGCTCTCCAACAACCAATATGATAATTTTGGTTAAGATTTAAGAAATTAGAGGGAATATTTTGTATAGGTAACGAAAAGGTAAAGGTAGACAACACTTATCAGGGAAACCAATATTTATGCGAAGCAATGTTTATACCCGTTACTCGTAGAGTAAAAGGGTATATTGTATTCGTGCAAAAGTATGTAACAGCTAGAAGGAAGCGTTTCCGACCCCATAAAGTATATATATATTCTTGATCAGGATCACTAGCCGAGTCGATCTAGCCATGTCCGTCTGTCCGTCTGTCTGTCTGTCCGTCTGTCTGTCTGTCTGTATGAACGCTGAGATCTCGGAAACTATAAAAGCTAGACGATTGGTATTTGGCATGAAGATTCTTGGAGTTCCTACGCAGCGCAAGTTTGTTTCAAAAGGGTGCCACGCCCCCTCTAACGCCCACAATCGCTTATATACGATTTTAAAAATTTCAATATTTCGGAAAAGTAAAAATGCAGTTTTATTGTGTTTATCAATACCTATCGAAATGTAGTGTAAGTGTGACCGCGCAAGGGGAAAAACGAAAATACCACTGTTTATTTAAAATGCGCGGTTAAAAAATCGATTATATCGCAAATCTTTTCTTTTGCGCCTTTTTTTAGGTTAACGTTAAATTTTAAAATATCGGTAGTCAAAAATTCCATTAAGCTAAATTTTTCCTTAAAATTGCTTTTATTTTTAAAATGCAAAAGCCTGATCAGCAAACTATGTATTAGTTTTCAAATGTTGAGTTATCGACAAACTTTGGATTTGTAAAAAACAAAAACAAACAATGATTCGCTCTGCTATGTACACACACACGCACAAAATATATATATCCAAAAAATGCGTATTTAACACACACAGCCATTAGATACATATATGCGTGTGTACGTTTATGTGTGTGCATTGCAGCTGACTAAGGAATTGAGATTCGCTCAAATTCAAATTCAATATAATACTTATATCCTTTTGCTAACAGAATATTTCATTTACATTTCCACAACAGATTTAAGACATTTTGTAACCGATTTTTGTGAACTTAAATTCAAATCGCATTGATATTATTAAAAGAACATTAAATATTCAAACCAATTGATTCTCTTGCTCTTTATTACACCTCATATTGTTTAAACAAATGCAAACGTTTAAACAATTTGATTCACGGCTTCCCCGCCCACCTGTCTTCCCTATTATTAATATAATTCTAATTAAGGTGAAAAATTAATGAAAATAAAAATAGTGAAACAAAATATCAATGGTAAAATGCAGTAACATAGAATTGAGTTTCTTGATTCCTTTTTCTGAAATTAGTCAAATACATAAAGCAAAACATTGCTCCGCTTAAATATTTGATTCCCTTATAAGAGTTATCTACTGTGGATACCTTCCAAAAATCCCCCGGTAGCAAATTCGCCAAGAGTATTTGGTTTGTATTTACCTTTTTGTTACCCATGTGCATAAAATGGCCTTTGCTACATTCTTAGGTAACTAATTAATTATCAAGAAATAACATCTTTACAAAGAGTAAACATTACTCGGTTTAAATAGTTTAAAAATTGAATCTTTAAAAAACAAAAAATACAGGGGCAATTAACAAAGGAGAAAAGGTAGAACGAGGTAGCATGGCCAAAATCAACAGGTTTTGTTTTGAAGGACCGATGAAATAAAACCAACCCTAAAATTATCCTTCCTTTGGCATTCTATTCAAAAATGTCCACTTAAAGCGATACTATTGCTTCAATTTTTTTAAATTAGAATTGGAGACAGTAATTTTTTCAACTGTCAAAGGATAATCATCCCATCACATTTCAAGGCGAACTCACATTAAAAATATTCCCTCAAATTTCTTAAATCTTAACCAAAATTATTATTTTGGTTGTTGGAAAGCTATGTAAATCTTTTAGCAATTTGTTGTTGCATACAACAAATACAAACAAGTTTGTATTCTAGATTTAAACGCTAATTGATTTGGAAATGAAATACGAACTTAACGCGCCGTGATAACCCATATTTTGGCAGTTTGTTTTGGACAAAGTACTGCTTTGAAATAAATATTTTTGTACTTTTCATTCATACAAAAAAAAATTTATAAATTTATCTGGCTAAGAGCAGCAATGGTCAAAACTCTCCGAAATTGAAAAAGAGTTAAATATTTTAAAAAATATGAAATTTTATCAAATTCGTATCTTATTAATTTTTTTCTCAAAAAATGTTTTTTAGAATAATGTTTTAAGGCTTTAATGGCAATGGATTGGGAATTTAATTACATGCTCAACGCAGTATAACATTCTATATTTAAACAATATGTTTTGGACAAAGTACTAATGTTTTGAAAGTACTAATGTTTGTCGAAAAAAGAATTTGTTTGTTTCTAATTTGTCCATTTGTTAACTTATGTCAACAATCCAAAAGAATTTTAGAAAGATTTAAAAAAACACATACGGTTTTTTTTTAAGTTTTTGTATTTAGTTTTCATAAAGCAAAATACTGTTGTTTTTACGGATATTAAGGAAAAAAGTTTTGATAAAATCTTTTCTCTGCTTGAAGACTAAAAATAAGGAAGTTTTTAATTTTAAAATAAGTAGTAAAGATATTCATTTTCAATTTTAATTTCCGCAGGCGAAGCTGCGGGCTACCGACCCTGCTAGTTTATATTATAAAACAAGAGAGAACGCTATAGTCGGGTTGGTGTCCCGACTATCTAATACCCGTCACTCAGCTAAAGGGAGTGCGAACGCTGTACTCGGGTTGGTGTCCCGACTATCTATTGGGGCTAAAGGGAGTGCGAGGGAGATAGATATATGAACAATTTTGATTGCGTATAACTTTTTAATGAATGGTCCGATTTGAAAAATGTCTTCTACATTTCGATAGGTATTGATAAACACAATAAAACTGCATTTTTACTTTTCCGAAATATTGAAATTTTTAAAATCGTATATAAGCGATTGTGGGCGTTAGAGGGGGCGTGGCACCCTTTTGAAACAAACTTGCGCTGCGTAGGAACTCCTAGAATCTGCATGCAAAACGCCAATCTTCTAGCTTTTATAGTTTCCGAGATCTCAGCGTTCATACAGACAGACAGACGGACAGACGGACAGACGGACAGACAGACAGACGGACAGACAGACGGACAGACGGACATGGCTAGATCGACTCGGCTAGTGATCCTGATCAAGAATATATATACTTTATAGGGTCGGAAACGTTTCCTTCTAGCTGTTACATACTTTTGCACGAATACAATATACCCTTTTACTCTACGAGTAACGGGTATAATGAAAGACCGATTTTTAAGAGGATACGACCACAGCCCAAACTGTAAGAGCTAGATCCGCCAAATTTTTGCAGTGTTCCATTGGGGGCGTAGGCGCCCACTTAGATCCGACATGTGATCCCAGTGGCCCCAAACAGCTTCAACATCCATATTTTAAGCAAAAAAAAATTAAATGTATTTTATGCTTATTTTCTACAGTGGTTGGAATTTCGAAATTTAAATTTTGCCGAATTTTAGATTTTGAAAAGGCCTAATTAGAAACCTAAAAGAAATTTTGATTTCCCCATAATTTGGGGGCTACATTTAAAATTAACTTTTCGATTTAAAAAATCTAAACCGCTGCTCCTAGTTATTGCTGCTCATTAGTTATTCTATGGCCAAAATGCTTCAGTTTTATTTTTCAAGTTTTTAAAATTTTTTTAAGCATTTTTATCGAATTTATTTAGATACTAGCAGGGTCGGTAGCCCGCAGCTTCGCCTGCGGAAATTAAAATTGAAAATTAAGCATACATTTATACTTGCTACTTATTTAAAATTTAAAAAATTCCTTATATTTAGCCTATAAGCCGAGAAAAGATTTTATCCCTAATTTCCGCAAAAACAACAGTATATTGTCCTATGCAAACTACTTAAGAAATATTAAAAAACTTGCGAAAAAATTCCTAAAATTCTTATTGCTTGCGTAATTCATTTTTCGAAAAAAACCCTTACACTAATTTTCTTCACAACATTAGTACTTTGTCCAAAACATATTGTTTAAATATAGAATGTCATACAGGGTTCAGCATGTAATTAAATTCCAAATCGATTAGCGTGTAAATCTAGAAAATAAACTTGTTTTCTTAAAAAAATAGAACAAAAAGTTGCTAAAAGATATACATAGCTCTCCAACAACCAATATGATAATTTTGGTTAAGATTTAAGAAATTAGAGGGAATATTTTGTATAGGTAACGAAAAGGTAAATAAAAACCAAATACTCTTGGCGATTTACCCACTGTAGACAACACTTATCAGGGAAACCAATATTTATGCGAAGCAATGTTTATACCCGTTACTCGTAGAGTAAAAGGGTATATTGTATTCGTGCAAAAGTATGTAACAGCTAGAAGGAAGCGTTTCCAACCCCATAAAGTATATATATTCTTGATCAGGATCACTAGCCGAGTCGATCTAGCCATGTCCGTCTGTCCGTCTGTCTGTCTGTCCGTCTGTCTGTCTGTCTGTATGAACGCTGAGATCTCGGAAACTATAAAAGCTAGACGATTGGTATTTGGCATGAAGATTCTTGGAGTTCCTACGCAGCGCAAGTTTGTTTCAAAAGGGTGCCACGCCCCCTCTAACGCCCACAATCGCTTATATACGATTTTAAAAATTTCAATATTTCGGAAAAGTAAAAATGCAGTTTTATTGTGTTTATCAATACCTATCGAAATGTAGAAGAAATTTTTCAAATCGGACCATTCGTTAAAAAGTTATGCGTGTTCAAATTTTCTATCTCCATCTCCCTCTCCATCTACCTGAGTAACGGGTATCTGATTGTCGGGGCACCCGACTATAGCGTTCTCTCTTGTTTGCTTTATGTATTTGACTAATTTAAGACAAAGGCATCAAGCAATTCGATAATATTGCATTTTACCATTGATATTTTGTTTCAGTATTTTTGTTTTCATTAATTTTTCACCTTGATTAGAATAATATTAATAACTAGCAGGGTCGGTAGCCCGCAGCTTCGCCTGCGGAAATTAAAATTGAAAATGAAGCATAAATTTATCTTTACTACTTATTTTAAAATTAAAAACTTCCTTATTTTTAGTCTTCAAGCAGAGAAAAGATTTTATCAAAACTTTTTTCCTTAATATCCGTAAAAACAACAGTATTTTGCCCTATGAAAACTAAATAAATCTTTTTAAATCTTTCTAAAATTCTTTTGGATTGTTGACATAAGTTAACAAATGGACAAAATAGAAACAAACAAATTCTTTTTTCGACACAAATCCTTACACTAATTTTGTTCAAAACATTAGCACTTTGTCTTAAACATATTGTTTAAATATAGAATGTTATACTGCGTTGAGCATGTAATTAAATTCCCAATCCATTGCCATTAAAGCCTTAAAACATTATTCTAAAAAACATTTTTTGAGAAAAAAATTGATAAGATACGAATTTGATAAAATTTCATATTTTTTAAAATATTAAACTTGTTTGCGCCGCTTATTGAAATTAATTTTGTGAAATTTATTGAATTTAGTATTTTGTATATTCCTTGAATTTAAATGATAACGCTATCGATATACTAGCAATGTTAACTATCGCTGTTATCGCTGTGGGCTATGTCATCACTACTGTTCGAGTAAAGACTTTAAGCTGAGCTGATGTGCATTTTTTCTGCTGGAGAAAAGGAGATATTGGATCCTTTATATTAAGGCTAGCTGAAGGACTTTGGGCTCGATCATTTCGGCGCCCGAACAGGGACCTATTGGACTGCGGCAGCATCGACTATATTGGAAAGTGAGTCCAAACTGGGTTGATAAATACAATATTTCTTGCAGACATGTTTTTGGTTTGATGTGTGAATATTAACTCTAATAGCGTGGTAAATCGGTCTTTCTGGTGTGAGGTTAGAATTGATCGCTACCATTTTTCTAGACAGCGATCACATGTAAATCGGACGTTAGCGTCCCAATCTAAAGCTTTCATACACGTAAAGGGGGACTGCGAATCCACATATACACATACGCATAGCTGAGTAGGTTATATAATTCACGAACACGTGCTCGACGTTAAATTGTTAATGAAATTTATAAGAACATTGCCAAACTAAGCAACAAGGAAATTTAAGGAAGCAGTTAACCGTTAATATAAATAAATTGAAATTTGACTGGGTTTAAGCCTGTATTAAAAAACATAGTAAACTCGTTCCCTAAAATATGGCTCCTAAAAAATCGAAGGAGCATGAAGCTCTTACAGCTCGAACTGGCCTAGTGAATTCCTTTACACGCAATAAAGATTACATTACAGCAAACAATGCTACCATGACGCCTGCAGAACTAGAAGCACGGTTGAGCCTGGTGGAGTCGAATTACAGCCAGTTTTGCAACATTCAAGCCAGGATCGAGCGGGAGATAGACGACGCAAGTGGAATTGATTATCGCTACACAGTAGAGGAACTTTATTGCGAAATTAAGGCTCACGTATTAAGCAGTCTGAAGAATTTTAGCGGTACTGATGTTTTGAATAGTACACAGGTAGCTCGTCCGCAGCGATCGGTCCCGCTTCCGTCTTTAAAGGTACCTGAACTTTCCGGAAAATTCACCGAGTGGACTAGTTGGTTCAATACGTTTAGAACGCTGATAGCCTCTGACAGTGAGCTGGATGAGCTATCAAAAATGATTCATTTGAGAGCTGCTCTAGGTCCCGTGCCGTTAAGTACAATTGAATGCTTGGAAATATCAGGAGCTAATTATATTCGTGTTCTTCGCCTGCTACAAGATCGCTATGAAAATAAAGCTATCATTGTTCAGTCCCACGTTCTAGAGCTTTTTAATTTAAAGCGAGTCAAGCATACCCACTCAGATGCTTTAAGAATTTTAGTAGACAGTGTAAATTCGCAACTAGTTTCCTTACGATCGCTAGCTAAAGAGCAAGAGATTTTAGACGCGGTTATATTTCATTTGGTTCGCAGCAAGCTAGACGAGGAGACTGTAGAGAAGTGGGAAAGCGAATGGGATTGTACTGAACTCCCTTCCTGGCCAACGCTTTCAAAGTTTTTAATCTCTAGAGCGATTCCAAAAAATCAAGCTTAGCTACTTCAGTATATAGCAATGGAAAAAGCAGCTGTTTTATGTGCGGAGGTGGACATTCTATTAAATCTTGTCCAAAATTTAAAGAGCTATCGCCGATGCAACGGTATCATGAGGTCAAGAAGCTGTCTCTCTGCCTAGTCTGTTTTAGCAAACGCCACTCTACCAGAGCCTGTAGTAGCCAATACTGTAGTGCGTGTAATAAGCCTCATCATGAATTGCTTCATCGGGAGACTTCAGCCAGCACTAACAGTTCCTTCCCAACCACACTGGATCAACAACCTCACAACTCTTTATATAGTTCGCTGTTGCCGAAGTCCTCCTTCAGTTTTCTAGCAACTGCCGTTGTGCTTATTAAAGGCAGCGACGGAACTTGTCAAAACTGTAGGCGTATTTTAGATTCTGGAAGCCAGTTGAATTTTTTGACGAGTAAATTAGTGGCAAAATTGAAGTTGACAGTGAGAGAATCAAGTACCAGGCTTAGCGGAATAGGTAACTCAACTTCTCAGACCAGGGGATCGGTAACCGCCACATTCAAGTCTAGAGTGACGAGGTTTGCGGCCACTGAAAGCTTTTGTGTTTTGCCCGAAATCACACAGTATTAGCCTTCGATAGCAGCACATGAAGTGATGTTACAGACCCGAAAAGGCGTAACACTGGCAGATCCCACATTCGATTCGGGAGAAAGAATTGATATGCTCCTGGGTGTGTCATCCTTCTTTAACCTGATTGTAGCAGGCCAAATCAAGCTGGGACCAAAAATGCCCACTCTACAAAAATCACTCTTAGGATGGGTAGTCGTAGGTGAACTATCCGATTCCACGAGCGTCTCCTTATTAGTAAGTGAAACAGAGGAGAAAGTTCAAGCAGCAAACGACCTACACGAGCTAGTCCAAAAGTTTTGGAAGTGTAAAGAATTGGCTCCACCAGCTGATAAACTTACTCAAGAGGAGAAGGAATGCGAGACTCACTTTGTCGATCATATTAGTCGTTCTACTTCCGGACGGCTTGTGGTGGCTCTCCCATTCAAAAGTCAGACAACGCCGTTAGGAGATACATACTCAATAGCGTTGAATAGGTTTCTAAACTTAGAGAGAAAACTAAGCCGCAGTCCGGATCTAAAAAGGCAGTACACAGAGTTCATCGATGAATACAAGGAATTAGGTCACTTAGAAGTCCTAGATTCGAGTCAGATGAATAACGTACAGTATTTCATGCCTCATCATCCCGTCTTAAGGCCGGATAACCTAACGACCAAGTTGCGCGTCGTATTTGATGCTAGTTGCAAGTCCAGCAACGGAGTGTCGCTAAATAACAATATGCTCGTGGGAGCAACCTTGCAGCCTGACCTTTTTGAGATATTAATTCGATTCCGATTTTATAAGTACGCGCTAACAGCGGACATTGCCAAAATGTATAGGCAAATTTTAGTAACAGATCCCCATTGTAATTTTCAATGCATACTGTGGCGTTTTAATAATGAGGTGCAAACGCTGCGTTTAAAAACCGTGACCTACGGAACAAGTTCCGCCCCATTCCTAGCCGTGCGATGCCTATTTTATTTGGCTGAAAACTTCGGTGAGCCCTATCCATTTGCAGTTGAGGCCATTAGGAAAAGTTTTTATATGGATGATATGCTGTGCGGAGCGGATACTCCATCCGAGTTGTCCAAATTAAGACAAGAAATTTCTGATCTCCTAAATATCGGTCGATTCGTCTTACACAAATGGCGTAGCAGCCATTCAACGGAGCACAGTGAAGCAGCTCCAGAAGAACCCCTTAGGCTAAAGACTGAAGATGCAGCAAAGGCGCTCGGCATTTGTTGGTCAAGCCAAAGCGACCAATTTCAATTCTCTTTCAAGGCGGAGTATAATCCCAGAATTACCAAAAGAATAGTACTCTCAGAATTTTCTCAAGTGTTTGATCCAGTGGGTTTCTTAAGCCCAATTATAATTTTGGGAAAAATATTCGTACAGGAGCTGTGGTTGCTAAGGGGTTGGGACGAAGATCTGCCTCCTAGCTATGCCAGTCAATGGAAAAAATATCGAGAGGAGCTGAAGTTAATCGACTTGTGCGTGATGCCTCGTTCTGTAGTCCCACTCCAGGCTGATCAATTCTCTTTCAAGGCGGAGTATAATCCCAGAATTACCAAAAGAATAGTACTCTCAGAATTTTCTCAAGTGTTTGATCCAGTGGGTTTCTTAAGCCCAATTATAATTTTGGGAAAAATATTCGTACAGGAGCTGTGGTTGCTAAGGGGTTGGGACGAAGATCTGCCTCCTAGCTATGCCAGTCAATGGAAAAAATATCGAGAGGAGCTGAAGTTAATCGACTTGTGCGTGATGCCTCGTTCTGTAGTCCCACTCCAGGCTGATCTGACCACTCTAGAGCTTTATGGGCTTTCCGACGCTTCAAGCCGCGCTTATGGCGGAGTCATCTATGCGCGCGTTCAGGACCACGACGGATCAGCCTACGTACATTTGGTAGCCGACAAATCCAAAGTGGCGCCAGTGAGGGTAACATCTCTACCCCGACTAGAACTGCAAGGGGCATTGCTTATGACTTCGTTAATGGCCAAGGTTAGATCAAGTATTCACTTAAGGGTTACAAAAATTAGGTATTTCACTGACTCGACCATTGTGCTCAACTGGCTCGCGTCGCATGCAAGCCGCTGGACAACATTTGTCGCAAATAGAGTAACGCTTATACAGGAGCTTTCAGACATCCAGGATTGGTGCAAAATAGAGTCCAAAATCAATCCAGCGGATATTGTTTCCAGAGGACTGTACTCCGCAGACCTTAACAAATCAAGTTTGTGGTGGCACGGTCCAGCATTCCTCAAGCAGCCGATAGATAGCTGGCCGGAAATAGCATGGTTACAAAGGCACGAGTCAATGCCTGAGTATAAACAGGGTGCATTCTCTTTGGCAGCCTGTTGTGATAAGGACGACGACTTAGTTAGTAAATGCAAATTTGTAAAAGATTTTTTGAAGCTTTAAATTAGTGATTTGACTTGACCTGGTTTTTAACATAAATGTGAGGATTTTAGCGAACTCAAGTTCATAGTTGGGTTATAAATAACTCAACAATTTAGCATTTCAACACACTTGCACTCGCTGAGGAGTGAACCTCGGACTTTCTGGGATTTGCAAATTTCGGTAGGGCGTCACCGCTACCTCATCAGCCAGAGAAGAGGATGTGAGCTGAGCGTCGAAACTTCTATTTATACCACATCTGGGAATCTGTAATTAAGAATTACATACTTCCAGGCTGTGACATACTTCAAAGCTTCGTCGCTTAAACTTCTAATGTGTGTGAAAGCTATAATGGTTGTCTGCTGAAAGCGATCTGCTTCCGATTTTTGCAGACGTGAATAACAACAACTAATTACTTAATTGTTGATTTTCGAAACTAAACGCGCATTTTTGGTTGCATTTGCATTCTGCGGGTGTTTTTTGGGCGTGTCGACCCTTATACAGTTTAAATTAGTGATTTGACTTGACCTGGTTTTTAACATAAATGTGAGGATTTTAGCGAACTCAAGGTCATAGTTGGGTTATAAATAACTCAACAATTTAGCATTTCAACACACTTGCACTCGCTGAGGAGTGAACCTCGGACTTTCTGGGATTTGCAAATTTTGAAGCTTCAGTGAGTGTTTGGATATATATATCGGTGGCGGCGAGCAAGTTGGGCTTACCCAAGTTAACTGCAGGCGACATTGCTGGAGGCCTTCGTTATATAATTTATGTCATACAAACAGAGAGGTTAAAAGAGGAATTCAGTAGGCTATTGAGTAGTAAGAGGTTAAAATCAGCGACGATACAAGGCTTAAATCCGTTCATTGATGTACAAGAAGGGTTACAAGTTATTCGTGTAGGCGGGCGATTATTAAAGGCTGATTTACCACAAGAAACAATACATCCGATTTTGTTACCACATAATCATTTGGCAGTTGAAGCCCTAATTGAATACACACATCGGATCAATTTACATGCCGGAGTGCAATCCTTATGCGCTTTTTTGCGGCAGAAGTATTGGATTATCAATTGCAGGAAGGTAGCTCGCAAGACTGTCAGAAGATGCGTCGTCTGCTTCCGGCAGCGCCCAGTCCTAGGACAACATCTAATGGGTGCGCTTCCAAAAAGCAGAATGCGAGGCAGTATTCATCCGTTTGAGCGCGCTGGATTGGACTTCGCAGGACCAATACAAATGCACTTCAATATCCGAGGAAAACGTCCCGTCAAGGTCTATCTCTGTGTATTTGTGTGCTTCTTAATGAAGGCATGCCATATAGAGATCGTATCTGACTTAAGCGCGAACGCGTTCATCGCTGCCTTAAAGCGCTTCTTCGCTCGACGTGGCCTCAGTACGGATCTGTTTTGTGACAACGCTACAAATTTTGTAGGCGCCTCACGGGAGATGGCCAAAACATTTGATCTTGCAAGCCAGAGCTTAATCGGAGGCACCTTCAGTCAGAGCGGAGTCAAATTTCACTTCATACCACCCCGCTCTCCTCATTTTGGAGGATTCTGGGAGAGCGCTGTGAAAGTTGCTAAACAACTGCTCAATTTTGAAGACCTTTCGACAGCCGTAGCACAGGTGGAAGCGGTCATGAATTCTAGGCCAATGTATCCCTTGTCATCAGATCCTAATGATCTGGAGACATTGACACCTGGACATTTTTTGGTAGGACGACCACTTAATGCTCAACTGGAACCCTTCGACGAGGATTTGATCAAATTGTCCATGACAAGCCACTGGAATCGCATACTAGCAGTTCACAACATGTTCTGGAAGCGTTGGAAGACTGAGTATTTGACTCTAATGCAGGCGCGTTCGAAGTGGACTACCTCTGCCTTCAACGTTCAACTGGGCACCTTAGCGCTTATTGCCGAGGACAATTCGCCACCAGGACAATGGTTACTTGGCCGAGTAGCTGAGCTGCACCCAGGAGAAGACGGTATCGTGCGTGTCGTCACGCTCAAAACCAAGACGGGATATCTGAAGCGAAATGTTCGTAAAATCTGCCCATTACCGCTGGATGACTGACTTTGGAAGGACCTTCCAAGGCGGGGAATATGTTCGCGCTGCCTATTGAAATTAATTTTGTAAAATTTATTGAATTTAGTATTTTGTATATTCCTTGAATTTAAATGATAACGCTATCGATATACTAGCAATGTTAACTATCGCTGTTATGAAAACACTATCGACAAACGCCAAGTGGGCTATGTCATCACTACTGTTCGAGTAAAGACTTTAAGCTGAGCTGATGTGCATTTTTTCTGCTGGAGAAAAGGAGATCTTGGATCCTTTATATTAAGGCTAGCTGAAGAACTTTGGGCTCGATCAAAACTCTTCTTCAATTTCGGAGAGTTTTGACCATTGCTGCTCTTAGCCAGATAAATTTAAAATTTTTTTTGTATGAATGAAAAGTACAAAAATATTTATTTCAAAGCAGTACTTTGTCCAAAACAAACTGCCAAAATATGGGTTATCACGCCGCGTTAAGTTCGTATTTCATTTCCAAATCAATTAGCGTTTAAATCTAGAATACAAACTTGTTTGTATTTGTTGTATGCAACAACAAATTGCTAAAAGATTTACATAGCTTTCCAACAACCAAAATAATAATTTTGGTTAAGATTTAAGAAATTTGAGGGAATATTTTTAATGTGAGTTCGCCTTGAAATGTTACAAACGCTTCAAAAAGTGATGGGATGATTATCCTTTGACAGTTGAAAAAATTACTGTCTCCAATTCTAATTTAAAAAAAATTGAAGCAATAGTATCGCTTTAAGTGGACATTTTTGAATAGAATGCCAAAGGAAGGATAATTTTAGGGTTGGTTTTATTTCATCGGTCCTTCAAAACAAAACCTGTTGATTTTGGCCATGCTACCTCGTTCTACCTTTTCTCCTTTGTTAATTGCCCCTGTATTTTTTGTTTTTTAAAGATTCAATTTTTAAACTATTGAAACCGAGTAATGTTTACTCTTTGTAAAGATGTTATTTCTTGATAATTAATTAGTTACCTAAGAATGTAGCAAAGGCCATTTTATGCACATGGGTAACAAAAAGGTAAATACAAACCAAATACTCTTGGCGAATTTGCTACCGGGGGATTTTTGGAAGGTATCCACAGTAGATAACTCTTATAAGGGAATCAAATATTTAAGCGGAGCAATGTTTTGCTGTTTTGTTTTTGACTAATTTCAGAAATGGAATCAAGAAACTCAATTCTATGTTACTGCATTTTACCATTGATATTTTGTTTCACTATTTTTATTTTCATTAATTTTTCACATTGATTAGAATTATATTAATAATAGGGAAGACAGGTGGGCGGGGAAGCCGTGAATCAAATTGTTTAAACGTTTGCATTTGTTTAAACAATATGAGGTGTAATACAGAGCAAGAGAATCAATTGGTTTGAATATTTAATGTTCTTTTAATAATATCAATGCGATTTGAATTTAAGTTCACAAAAATCGGTTACAAAATGTCTTAAATCTGTTGTGGAAATGTAAATGAAATATTCTGTTAGCAAAAGGATACCAGTATTATATTGAATTTTAATTTGAGCGAATCTCAATTCCTTAGTCAGCTGCAATGCACACACATAAACGTACACACGTATATATGTATCTAATGGCTGTGTGTGTTAAATACGCATTTTTTGGATATATATATTTTGTGCGTGTGTGTGTACATAGCAGAGCGAATCATTGTTTGTTTTTGTTTTTTACAAATCCAAAGTTTGTCGATAACTCAACATTTGAAAACTAATAAATAGTTTGCTGATCAGGCTTTTGCATTTTAAAAACAAAAGCAATTTTAAGGAAAAATTCAGCTTAATGGATTTTTTGACTACCAATATTTTAAAATTTAACGTTAACCTAAAAAAAGGCGCAAAAGAAAAGATTTGCGATATAATCGATTTTTTAACCGCGCATTTTAAATAAACAGTGGTATTTTCGTTTTTCCCCTTGCGCGGTCACACTTACAATGCGACACACACACATTTACGACTTAATGGAAAGTGCGCCAGCAGAACATATATACATACATATGTGGAGGCCGTGACGTCAAATCGGCAAAGCAAAATTGAAAAATATTGGGAACTTGGTTAAGGAGGCTGAATTTCAAAAAAATGAAAATGCAGTTAATTGCGGGTATGCCATAAGATTATGAACATAACATTTTAAAACCATTTTAACAACATTTATAACAGAGAAATGGCAAAAGAAAGAATTTAAAAAAAAAAATCGATTTTTGGGGCACTTTGGGGTCGTTTTTTGTTTTAATTTTTACGTCACACTCTGCGCCGAATTATTTCCGAATTAATTTGATTTTTTTAGATTTTTAGGTCAATCCGTTCTGGGTGGAATTTGCTACTGACCAATTTTTTTTATAAAGACAAACATTTGCATTTGTTTAAACAATATGAGGTGAATCTCAATTCCTTAGTCAGCTGCAATGCACACACACAAACGTACACACGCATATATGTATCT
>JBAMCF010000571.1:0-30247 GCA_037075285.1 Drosophila lutescens | reverse complement strand
GTGTTTTCTCTCTTCAATATATTGCTATTATTATCGAATAATTTTTTTAATTTCTAACTCGAGTTGCAAACCGATTTCGGCCATCAATACCAACACTCATTTTTTTTTTTTTTTTTTATATATTAAGTAGGTAATAGAATGCCCTAACTTTTTATAAACAGCCAGTCATTAGTTTACAAGCTACACGTCAAAGTTGAAAAAAAATTAGACAAAATTCAAAAATCTCTGGCATAAATGGCTTCGTTAAAAAAAAAAAATACACGCCTAAAAACCGAAATTATTTACACTTTGACGAAGTGTGTAGCTTCTAACCAGGTATCAGACTTTGAATTTCACGCCGTGTGTGTGTAGAGGGCATTCTATTACTCGTAAAATTAGTCTTTGATGGCTGAAATCGGTTTACTACTACTCGAGTTAGAAATTAAAAAAGTGTCAAAAATATTACAAACTTAAACAATAATTGTATCCATATAAAATTTTTATGTCTGTTTTCAAACTTTGGGTGTAAACATTCGAGCCAAATTCGCCAGATTTGTTATGACACTCATTTATCATTTTGCATAAAAACAGCTAATTTTTCAATTTTCTCAAAATTCAATAAATCAACAAAATTGGTAAGCAGGTTTAAAACATTAACTAAACTGTGAAACAGCTTACACAGTCAGAAGCTTATTAATTTTTTCTCTGAAACTACCCATTCTGTGTAAAAGTTGGGATCACTTGAGCGTGTAAGTTGAGACACATTCCAGCGGGTATTGGTTTGTTCTTGAAATTTCGTTCCTTTTTTGTAGGCAGTGTGTAGATACATGCGAAAAGCGTTAAATGGGGTGTCACATCAGGCTTATGCGCTGTGTGATTTCTGTGCGCCCCCGATACTAATATTTTTAAATAAAAAAAAAAATCTTATGATTTACAACAAAAATTTCTTAATTTGTAGTATTTTTAAAATTCGAAGAAAAAATATTATTAATTTTTATTAAAATTAATGAAACTCAATAATATAATCATATTTATTGATGATTTTTTATTTATTTTTACTTAATAAAACTTTCCGTGCCACACGGCTTTTTTGAATTTAATTTTTCAATGGTGTGACACAGAACTGTCTTCTTTAATTTTAAACCGAAACTTTCGTCAGCTAATAAAAAACCAAAACACTGAGATTCTCTCTACGGACGTGTTTTTCATTCGCTCCCACATTTTATTCGCTTAGTGTCGAAATTTTTGATTTTTATTCCTAAAGTTTTCATTCTCAACTCGGTTGAGCCCGCCGTTTGAATGCAAATTACTGATTTGTGTTAAAACCATCGTCTTTATAAAGATATTGAAAAATAGTTAACGACGCGAGTGCATTGTGCATTGTTGTTGTTTTTTATTTACATTGTCGTTTTTTGGCGCTCTCTCGCACCGTTTGCTCTGCTCATCTCCCAACTTCAGTCACCGACTCTCATTTTCGAGTTAACGGTTCTTTGCTGATTTGGTCATATCGCGCTCTTCTTTCCTCTTATCGCGCTCTTTCTTTCCTCGGCGCCCCCATAGCCACACAGCTTGGCACTCGTCTAAAGCTTCTGTTTACATTTCTCTACATTCTACATTCTACATTTTTTATCTTACTTTAACTTGTAAACAATGTCTGCTTGCTGTGTTGTTGGTTGCCAATTTACTGGCAAAATCACTTCTCGGCAGCCGATTGTTAATTGCTGGTTATGTGAGAACATTGCGCACGCTAAATGTGTTGACTTTGGGCATAGTGCGGCCCAAATTGCGGATCGTACTAGGTCTAATGCCAACCTAGACTGGACGTGCCCTACATGCCTACATATCAAAATTGATATTAGATCATTTATGAGGCAAATGGAGCTGGAGTTCCAGGCCTTACGTGCTGGATTTACGGACTTATTAAGTCGGTTTAATGTTTTCGACTCAAACTTTAAAGGTCGTATTCTACTTAATCAAATATCATTAAATATAAATCGTAGTCCTACACTGCCTAATATTTCTCTACATGTTCCAGATCTCTCGAGCAACCTCTCTCTTCCCAGCCCCACTGCAAGCTATATGTCGTGCGATGAGGACGATCCCAATGGGAGCGAGTCATCAACAACTGATGTCAGGGTGCAATCCCTGCCAGATTCTTCCAATCGGTCACCGGCTGTTGCCACTTCGGGGGCTCTGCCGCACCTCGTACTGCCCTTAGATAATACCCTTGCACCTCCTCCTGTTCCACTTTCTAGCATGATCCCTAGGAAGAATGGTAATAGCCCAGCTCTCTCTTCTCCGGTCCCACTCACTCTCATGGTACCTAGGAAGTCTATTTTTGTGTCAAGATTGAATGCAGCACTCACAGTCAACGACGTGATGCATCATATTGTCTCAAAACTCTCCCTTCCCAATCAAAAAGGTATCGACATCACTAAATTTAATTTTAAACAAATAAGAGATTATTCTTCATTTAAAATACTTGTTCCGGATGAACTGTTCTCCAAACTTATTGACCCTAATTTTTGGCCTGCTGATATAATTGTTCACGAATTTATAAAAAAAAATAGTTCGCTTCCCATCACTTCCTTGTCGGCGCCCAGCTCTGCTTCAAATTCAAAAAACTAAATTTCACAATCCACTATCAAAATGTACGGGGGCTTCTTAGTAAACTCTCAACGCTTTATAAAAACAGCTCAATTTTTGAAGCCAATGTTATTGTATTCACTGAGACCTGGCTTAACCCATCTGTACACGATAGTGAGATTTTGTCAAATAACTTTTTTGTTTATCGCAATGATCGTCATACCCGTCGAGGTGGAGGCGTTCTTATTGGAGTCAAATCCGATTTAACTTCTGAGCTTCTTGATATTTCTGGTTCATCGGGTATTGAATTTATTTGCGTAAAACTATCTTTCCCAAAAAATAACATTTTTTTAACTTGCTCCTATATACCCCCTAGCTCCGAATTTAACGTGTATATATTGCACCTGTCCGCCATACAGTCTATCTCCTTGTTGCTTGCTGAAACTGACCAACTCATTGTGCTCGGTGACTTTAATCTTCCCAATATTTCTTGGTTGGAGAGTAATGACTCATTGGCAATGATTACTAGGATGCAACATGACTTTGTTGATGGTCTTGTTGAACTATCCTTGCAGCAAGTTAACTGGATTCCCAATCATATAGGTCGTCTCCTTGACTTAATCTTCGTCTTCGATGGTATCGATGCTGAAGTTAGTCGAATTCCGCCACTATCTCTACCTGAAGATTGCCATCATCCTACCCTTCAGCTTTGTATAAATGGATTTTTTAATGCTCCTAGGACTGCAATAAACGCACATCCTAGTTTGTGTTTTAAAAAGACTGACTATGCTAAACTAGTTGAATCTTTATCGACAATTAATTGGTCCTATCTTGTTAACCTTCCTGTTGATGATGCAGTTGGGTATTTTTATAAAGTCCTTTACCGTCTATTTGATGTACATGTCCCTCTTTCCTCCTTGAAAAATTCATATAGCTCTCCATGGTTTACTCGTCAACTATCCTATCTTAAAAATAAAAAAAACAGACTTTTTAAACGGTTCAAAATTTCTGGCTTGCTGACGGACTGGGCCAAATATAGTTCTGCTAAGGCGGAATTTGTCCAGCACAATTCTGACTGTTATCAAAATTACCTGTCTCGTTGTAAGCGTGATTTCAAAAGTAATCCTAAACTTTTTTATTCTTTCGTCAATTCTAAGCGGAAATCTAATTGCTTCCCTCATTCTCTTTTTCTTAATAATAAGATAGCATCTGATGACAATGATATTTCCAACCTATTTGCTGATTTTTTTCAATCGACTTATACGGAATGCAATGGTGTTATTGATAAAGATTATCCATACCCACTACCTCATCTGAACTCTATCTTCAAACCAGTGATTAATGTATCTGATGTTCTTCAGAGTCTTGATACTCTTAAGCTCTCTTTTCACCGGGTCCTGACAAAATACCAAGTTGTATACTGAGGAATTGTTCGTCCTATCTAGCTTATCCCTTAACATTAATATTTAATTTGTCGCTAAGTCAAGGAAGATTTCCATACATATGGAAGGAATCGTTTATTGTTCCATTGTTTAAAAAAGGTAACAAGTCCGATATCTCAAATTATCGTGGTATTGCTAAACTCAGTGCAATTCCTAAACTTTTCGAAAAAATTATTACCTGTCAGTTGCAGCATCATTGCCGGTCTATTATTTCACCGTGTCAACATGGCTTCACTAGGCGTCGCTCTACTTCTACAAACCTACTAGAATTTACATCTTTAATTACTAGAGGCTTCCTGACACATCATCAAACGGATGTGATTTATACCGATTTTTCTAAAGCTTTTGATTCTGTGAACCATAAACTTCTTATTTATAAATTGTCCCTTTTAGGGTTTCCTCCAAACCTACTTGACTGGATACTTTCCTACCTTTCTAATAGAACTCAAATGGTCTGTTTTAACAATAGAATTTCCAAAATAATTAATGTTACTTCTGGAGTGCCACAGGGTAGCCACCTGGGTCCTTTACTCTTCGGCTTAATGATTAATGATTTACCTAATGTTATAAAATCGTCTACCGTATTAATGTATGCAGATGATGTCAAGCTATGTTTGTCCATGTGTTTACCTAGCTCATATAATGACCTTCAATTAGATCTTGACTGTTTGTATACGTGGTGCATGATTAACATGTTAAATTTAAACTATTCTAAATGTAACTTTATGACCTTTTATCGTTGTAATCCATCTCTGTTTTCTTATTCTATTGGAAATAACGCCCTTGAACGAATTTTTTCAGTTCAGGATCTTGGTGTTTTATTTGATCATAAACTTAGTTTTAAAGACCATATATCTACTATATCTAATAAAGCCAGAAGTCTTCTTGCATTTATGAAACGTTGGTCAAGGGAGTTTGATGATCCTTACACAAGTTGATGCACTATGATCAGTACAAACAAGTGGCCCTTACGACACCAAGCAAAGCTTGTTACGCGCGGAGCCCTAAACCGTTTTGGACAAGTAAGCGGAATCGCGGACATGGAAAAAATACGATCTAAGAATATTAATAAATAAACTAAACTAAACTAAACAATAGACAGTTTAAAATACATGCTCACAAAGAATTTACAAATTATTTGAAGACAGAAAATACATAAGTTTATTATAATTAGTAGCATTAGGGGTATCAAACAGTAAGACGTGGCACAGTGAATTATAGTCGTCACACAGAACACGAAAAGGATCATGCAGGGCATAATTAGATCTACATATTGGCAGGGCCAACGGACGAAAACGGCGAACTGTTCTACAGGGTACATTCCAGTTAAGTGAACTAAGAAGGAAAGGGGAGTCGACATCACCATTAATAAGTTTGTGTAAGAACATAACTCCATGACACTTTCTACGATGGTAGAGGGTTGGTAAGTCGAGCAGGCGCAACCTCGCAAGATAAGAGGGCAATCGACTACCTGGGTCCCAGTTTAATCCCCTCAGAGCAAAAAGAAGGAATTGTTTTTGGACAGACTCTAACATATTTTGGTAGCAGCTAATTTGAGGAGACCATATACAAGAGCAATATTCCATAGACGGACGAACAAGAGAAACATACAAAAGCTTTGTTGTGTAAGGATCATCGAACTCCCTTGACCAACGTTTCATAAATGCAAGAAGACTTCTGGCTTTATTAGATATAGTAGATATATGGTCTTTAAAACTAAGTTTATGATCAAATAAAACACCAAGATCCTGAACTGAAAAAATTCGTTCAAGGGCGTTATTTCCAATAGAATAAGAAAACAGAGATGGATTACAACGATAAAAGGTCATAAAGTTACATTTAGAATAGTTTAAATTTAACATGTTAATCATGCACCACGTATACAAACAGTCAAGATCTAATTGAAGGTCATTATATGAGCTAGGTAAACACATGGACAAACATAGCTTGACATCATCTGCATACATTAATACGGTAGACGATTTTATAACATTAGGTAAATCATTAATCATTAAGCCGAAGAGTAAAGGACCCAGGTGGCTACCCTGTGGCACTCCAGAAGTAACATTAATTATTTTGGAAATTCTATTGTTAAAACAGACCATTTGAGTTCTATTAGAAAGGTAGGAAAGTATCCAGTCAAGTAGGTTTGGAGGAAACCCTAAAAGGGACAATTTATAAATAAGAAGTTTATGGTTCACAGAATCAAAAGCTTTAGAAAAATCGGTATAAATCACATCCGTTTGATGATGTGTCAGGAAGCCTCTAGTAATTAAAGATGTAAGTTCTAGTAGGTTTGTAGAAGTAGAGCGACGCCTAGTGAAGCCATGTTGACACGGTGAAATAATAGACCGGCAATGATGCTGCAACTGACAGGTAATAATTTTTTCGAAAAGTTTAGGAATTGCACTGAGTTTAGCAATACCACGATAATTTGAGATATCGGACTTGTTACCTTTTTAAACAATGGAACAATAAACGATTCCTTCCATATGTATGGAAATCTTCCTTGACTTAGCGACAAATTAAATATTAATGTTAAGGGATAAGCTAGATAGGACGAACAATTCCTCAGTATACAACTTGGTATTTTGTCAGGACCCGGTGAAAAAGAGAGCTTAAGAGTATCAAGACTCTGAAGAACATCAGATACATTAATCACTGGTTTGAAGATAGAGTTCAGATGAGGTAGTGGGTATGGATAATCTTTATCAATAACACCATTGCATTCCGTATAAGTCGATTGAAAAAAATCAGCAAATAGGTTGGAAATATCATTGTCATCAGATGCTATCTTATTATTAAGAAAAAGAGAATGAGGGAAGCAATTAGATTTCCGCTTAGAATTGACGAAAGAATAAAAAAGTTTAGGATTACTTTTGAAATCACGCTTACAACGAGACAGGTAATTTTGATAACAGTCAGAATTGTGCTGGACAAATTCCGCCTTAGCAGAACTATATTTGGCCCAGTCCGTCAGCAAGCCAGAAATTTTGAACCGTTTAAAAAGTCTGTTTTTTTTATTTTTAAGATAGGATAGTTGACGAGTAAACCATGGAGAGCTATAAGAATTTTTCAAAATTTTTTAAAACACAAACTAGGATGTACGTTTATTGCAGTCCTAGGAGCATTAAAAAATCCATTTATACAGAGCTGAAGGGTGGATGATGACAATCTTCAGGTAGAGATAGTGGCGGAATTCGACTAACTTCAGCATCGATACCATCGAAGACGAAGATTAAGTCAAGGAGACGACCTATATGATTGGAAATCCAGTTAACTTGCTGCAAGGATAGTTCAACAAGACCATCAACAAAGTCATGTTGCATCCTAGTAATCATTGCCAATGAGTCATTACTCTCCAACCAAGAAATATTGGGAAGATTAAAGTCACCGAGCACAATGAGTTGGTCAGTTTCAGCAAGCAACAAGGAGATAGACTGTATGGCGGACAGGTGCAATATATACACGTTAAATTCGGAGCTAGGGGGTATATAGGAGCAAGTTAAAAAAATGTTATTTTTTGGGAAAGATAGTTTTACGCAAATAAATTCAATACCCGATGAACCAGAAATATTAAGAAGCTCAGAAGTTAAATCGGATTTGACTCCAATAAGAACGCCTCCACCTCGACGGGTATGACGATCATTGCGATAAACAAAAAAGTTATTTGACAAAATCTCACTATCGTGTACAGATGGGTTAAGCCAGGTCTCAGTGAATACAATAACATTGGCTTCAAAAATTGAGCTGTTTTTATAAAGCGTTGAGAGTTTACTAAGAAGCCCCCGTACATTTTGATAGTGGATTGTGAAATATAGTTTTTTGAATTAAGCAGAGCTGGGCGCCGACAAGGAAGTGATGGGAAGCGAACTATTTTTTTTTTTTATATATTCGTGAACAATTATATCAGCAGGCCAAAAATTAGGGTCAATAAGTTTGGAGAACAGTTCATCCGGAACAAGTATTTTAAATGAAGAATAATCTCTTATTTGTTTAAAATTAAATTTAATGATGTCGATACCTTTTTGATTGGGAAGGGAGAGTTTTGAGACAATATGATGCATCACGTCTTTGACTGTGAGTGCTGCAATCAATCTTGACACAAAAATAGACTTCCTAGGTACCATGAGAGTGAGTGGTACCGGAGAAGAGAGAGGGATCATGCTAGAAAGTGGAACAGGAGGAGGTGCAAGGGTATTATCTAAGAGCAGTACAAGGTGCGGCAGAGCCCCCGAAGTGGCAACAGCCGGTGACCGATTGGGAGAATCTGACAGGGATTGCACCCTGACATCAGTTGTTGATGACTCGCTCCCATTGGGATCGTCCTCATCGCACGACATATAGCTTGCAGTGGGGCTGGGAAGAGAGAGGTTGCTCGAGAGATCTGGAACATGTAGAGAGATATTAGGCAGTGTAGGACTACGATTTATATTTAATGATATTTGATTAAGTAGAACACGACCTTTAAAGTTTGAGTCGAAAACATTAAACCGACTTAATAAGTCCGTAAATCCAGCACGTAAAGCCTGGAACTCCAGCTCCATTTGCCTCATAAATGATCTAATATCAATTTTGATATGTAGGCATGTAGGGCACGTCCAGTCTAGGTTGGCATTAGACCTAGTACGATCCGCAATTTGGGCCGCACTATGCCCAAAGTCAACACATTTAGCGTGCGCAATGTTCTCACATAACCAGCAATTAACAATCGGCTGCCGAGAAGTGATTTTGCCAGTAAATTGGCAACCAACAACACAGAAAGCAGACATTGTTTACAAGTTAAAGTAAGATAAAAAATGTAGAATGTAGAATGTAGAGAAATGTAAACAGAAAGCTTTAGACGAGTGCCAACAAACAGCTGTGTGGCTATGAGGGCGCCGAGGAAAGAAAGAGCGCGATAAGAGGAAAGAAAGAGCGCGATATGACCAAATCAGCAAAGAACCGTTAACTCGAAAATGAGAGTCGGTGACTGAAGTTGGTAGATGAGCAGAGAAAACGGTGCGAGAGAGCGCCAAAAACGACAATGTAAATAAAAAACAACAACAATGCACAATGCACTCGCGTCGTTAACTATTTTTCAATATCTTTATAAAGACGATGGTTTTAACACAAATCAGTAATTTGCATTCAAACGGCGGGCTCAACCGAGTTGAGAATGAAAACTTTAGGAATATAAAAATCAAAAATTTCGACACTAAGCGAATAAATGTGGGAGCGAATGAAAAACACGTCCGTATACAACAGAGAGAGAATCTCAGTGTTTTGGTTTTGTGCTGACCTAATAAACCACTTTGAAAGTTTCGGTTTAAAATTAAAGACAGTTCTGTGTCACACCGATTAATGGCACAGAATTGGCACAGAATCTTATTCAAAAGCCGTGTGGCACGGAAAGTTTTTTTATTAAGTAAAATAAATAAAAATCATCAATAAATATGATTATAGTTATTGAGTTTCATTAATTTTAATAAAAATTAATAATATTTTTTCTTCGAATTTTAAAAATACTACAAATTAAAGAAATTTTGTTGTAAATCATAAGATTTTTGAATACAAAAATTTTGTGATTTTTTTATTTAAAAATATTATAGTCGGGGTGCCACAGAAATCACACAGCGCATAAGTGGCCTGATATTGATGCTATTCAGAAATCCACCCCATTTAACGCTCATAAATTATCTATCCCCACACCACTGCCTGCAAAAAGGAACAGGATTTCAAGAACACTAAAAACCAACTTCTCACTTTCCCGCTGGGTGGTGTCTCAACTTACACGCTCAAAGTGTCCCAACTTACACAAAATGGGTAGTTTCAGAAAAAAATTAATAAGCTTTTTTCTGACTGTCAAATTAAGCTGTTTCCTTTTTAAATTGCTAACAATTTAGTTACTAATGTTTTAAACCTCTTACCAATTTTGTTAAGTTTTTATTGAATTTTGAAAAGAGTGAAAATTAACTGTTTTTTATGCAAAATGATAAATGAGTGTCATAGCTTAAATCTGGCTTGAGCCTGGCTTCGAATGTTTTACCCAAAAGTTTTCTTACTGAAGCAGACATAAAAAAAAATTTTATATGGATACAATTATTGTTTAAGTTTAAATAATATTTTTGACACTTTTTTAATTTCTAACTCGAGTAGTAGTAAACCGATTTCGGCCATCAAAGACTAATTTTACAGGTAATAGAATGCCCTCTACACAGCATTAAATTCAAGTCAGTAGTTTAGAAGCTACACTTCGTCAAAGTGTAAATAATTTCGGTTTTTAGGCGTGTATTTTTAACGAAGCCATTTATGCCAGGATTTTTGAATTTTGTCTAATTTTTTCAACTTTGACGACGTGTAGCTTGTAAACTAATGACTGGCTGTTTATAAAAAAGTTAGAGGGCATTCTATTACCTGTAAAATGAGTATTTGATGGCCGAAATCGGTTTACCACAACTCGAGTTAGAAATTAAAAAAATGATTCGATAATAGCAATATATTGAAGAGAAAACACAAATTAAATTTCGAGAAAAAGCAAACTGTCTACATTTTTTCGAGCACCACTTCCTAGTGTGCGTTCTTCGTGTTAGATACTTTGGTTGTGTTAGTGTATAATTTCGTTTGCGCTGCTGCAAAATAGGCTCAATTTTGCATCTGACCAACGCGTTGTACACGTTGCCAACTGCGGATTTTGTCGGACCGAGTGAGCTCCGGCTGAAAACAAATTTTTATTATTTGTTTGATTTTTTATACCCTTGCAGAGGGTATTATAATTTAGGTCAGAAGTTTGTAACGCAGTGAAGGAGACGTTTCCGACCCCATAAAGTATATATATTCTGGATCAGGATCAATAGGGGAGTCGATATTGCCATGTCCGTCTGTTTCAATACCGTTTGCGAACTCAGTTTAAAAGATAGCGATTTGAAACTTTCACAGTCGTCCTAAAACATGTGTACCGACCCGATCGGACTTCTATATCCTATAGCTCCCATAGGAACAATCGGATATAGCTTTCATAAGATGAAGATATTTCGCTCAGTGTAGGAGCTATTGACAAGAATCTTTCCAAATCGTATTTTTTTTTGTGCATACCTTGATCAGGGTAAAAGCGCGTGCCGATCGGACGTCTATATTTTATAGCTCCCATAGGAACAATCGGATATAGCTTTCATAAAATGAAGATATTTCGCTCAGTGTAGGAGCTATTGACAAGAATCTTTCCAACTCGTATTTTTTTGTGCATACCTTGATCAGGGTAAAAGCGCGTGCCGATCGGACGTCTATATCCTATAGCTCCCATAGGAACAATCGGATATAGCTTTCATAAGAAGAAGATATTTCGCTCAGTGTAGGAGCTATTGACAAGAATCTTTCCAAATCGTATTTTTTTTTGTGCATACTTTGATCAGGGTAAAAGCGCGTGCCGATCGGACGTCTATATTTTATAGCTCCCATAGGAACAATCGGATATAGCTTTCATAAAATGAAGATATTTCGCTCAGTGTAGGAGCTATTGACAAGAATCTTTCCAACTCGTATTTTTTTGTGCATACCTTGATCAGGGTAAAAGCGCGTGCCGATCGGACGTCTATATCCTATAGCTCCCATAGGAACAATCGGATATAGCTTTCATAAAATGAAGATATTTCGCTCAGTGTAAGAGCTATTGACAAGAATCTTTCCAAATCGTTTTTTTTGTGCATATCTTGATCAGGGTAAAAGCGCGTGCCGATCGGACGTCTATATCCTATAGCTCCCATAGGAACAATAGGGAGAAAAATTTGAAAATTTAATTTTTTGAATTATGAAACATTTTGTTTATTAATTTATATTGCTATTGTAGTCAAATTTTAATTCGTGAAATCTGCAAGGGTATTAAAACTTCGGCTTGCCGAAGTTAGCTTCCGTCCTCGTTTTCTTTTCAAAACCGTAATGTGTGTTTTCTTAAGCTGAGAAAAAAAAAAAAGGATACCATTAGGACATTACCATTAAATTCCATTATACTAGGGAAGTGTAGGGTAGGGTAACAAACGATTCGCTCTTATTTTTCAAAATTGTAAGAGCAGAAAGTTTCTTACATTTACTGCGCATATTTCTGTAAAATTACGATTCGAAATTCTAACGGAGATAAATCCTACCGCTTTTGGCATGAGCCATTCTTTTCTTAGGTATCGGGAGTATCTTAGCCCTTTTCCACGTTTCGGGAAACGTAGAAGTAGTAAATATAGTATTGAAGATGTGGGAGATATGATGAACTAACTTTGGTATCAATATTTTCACGAATTTGGGGCTTGTGTTGTCCAGACCTTCACATTGGATTTTACACTGAGTAAACATTCAAGAACATCACTTGGACGGACACACATAAAGCTAAAGATATTATCACAGATGGTTGTCGAGTTCAGATACATATTTTGAGGAGGACTAGAAAAATTGACGCGAGCAAACTTTTCATTGAGAGCATCCACATCTAGGTCTGACTTATCAGCCTGAGTTTGTTTGCCTATCCCCATACCTCTAAGCTCCTTCCAAACCTGACCAGACGTATATGCATTTCCAAATTTATGATTATAAAACCTTCGTTTGGAAACTGCTATCTTTCTCGTGACATCAGTTCGGATTTGTTTAAAAATGTTGTATAAATGGTCAGTTCGATATCGTTTCCAGCGCTTATGGGCTACGTCCCGCAATCGAATTAGTCCCTTTATTTCTAAGGTAAACCAAGGCTGGTCTGCTGGCTTAAGAATTTTAGTTCTAACTGGGACACACTTCTCAAATGGTTGTCCAACATTAAAGTTTAAAAGTAATAATTGGTCTTCAGCAGATGTCAAGTTGTAAATGAGGGTCCAGTCATAATTGTCAAATTCAGCCTGCAAGTTGTCGTAATTAATTGACTTATAATCCCTATAGCTAATTACTGATGGGCTGTTGTCAGAAAAAGCAGGAACACATATTTGGTCATATAAAAAAACTTTTGACAAATCACTAACAAAGAATACATCTAACAATGAGCTACTTGTACTTGTAAAATAGGTAGGTGCGAGACTGTTGACCAATTTCAATCCAATTGAATTAAAGTCATTGTGAACAAGATTTTCGGTTATCATATTGCTGGTGAGATCTCCTGTTATAATAACATTTTGATACCCAACGGATAGGACTACCAGCGTTCTCATTAGGTCTCCAAAGTGGGTTTGGCGGTGGGGTCTGTATAAGCCGCAGATAAGAGCTTTATTCTTACATTTTCAATCAGTAATCTCAATAAAAGCTGATTCAACTGTACTATCATCTTGACTGACGTGGATACATTTAAAGGTAAATTTCTTACTGATATAGATAGCTACGCCACCGGCATGGCCCACCCGATCGGCCCTAAACAACACGTACCCTTCACACATAAACGGGACATCACTAGAACCAAATTACATCAACATGAGATCCAACAAATAATTCTCTAAACTCATCCATTTTTCTTACTAGGCTTTGGGCGTTTATGTGGACAATCCTAAGACCCTCTCTTTGTTTACATATAATATTTAAGAGACTGCTCGCAATATTATTATTTCAACCGATCTGCATTAGAATAGACGTTTAAACAATAGGCACACTCTAATACGAAATAAGATAGTATTATCAATAACCTAACTAAACTTGAGTTACTCTTAAAAACTATTATGAGAATAAGTATGGGGTTATAAGAGAAATTAGTCGCGAAAATTATTATTATTCCTGTTATCCAGGGGAGTACCCTCAGCGAGCGGAGAGTGGGAGGCAGAAACAGAGAGGCACCCAGCAGCGTTGACTCTCTTTCTCTCAGCGATATCAGCAAGCTCATCAAATTGCTGGAAGTAGATAACGTCATCTCTCCCAGTGCATTTCGCGTGCACAATCCCACATCGAATATACACCACAGAGAAGACTTTGAGCTTTTTAAGGCGCACGGCTTCTTTAAAGATAACGAAAATATCTTTCGTGAGTTGCTCATTAACATAGAGCACAGCCGGTGAATCAAAACCTAGCAGGTGTATGCAGGTGTTGCTAGCTCGCCGGTATGCACTAAGTGCTCGTAGAAGTGCCGCTTTTTCCCTCGTCGTCTCCAGCCTGACTATTATTGGAGGATCGACAAGTGTATTCTGGGATTTACGGGCCCTGAAGATATCACGGACTCTCGGTGCCGGAACAAGGTTCGTCGCAAAACACAGTTTGTTGAATATTATAAAAAATCCTGGTTGTAGCTTTGAAATCAAATTGGCACAGAATCTTATTCAAAAGCCGTGTGGAACGGAAAGTGTTTTTATTAAGTAAAATAAATAAAAATCATCAATAAATATGATTATAGTTATTGAGTTTAATTAATTTGAATAAAAATTAATAATATTTTTTCTTCGAATTTTAAAAATACTACAAATTAAAGAAATTTTGTTGTAAATCATAAGATTTTTGAATACTAAAATTTTGTGATTTTTTTGTTTAAAAATATTATAGTTTGTTTATAATATTATATTATATTATCCACCCCATTTAACGCTCATAAATTATCTATCCCCACACCACTGCCTGCAAAAAGGAACAGGATTTCAAGAACACTAAAAACCAACTTCTCACTTTCCCGCTGGGTGGTGTCTCAACTTACACGCTCAAAGTGTCCCAGCTTACACAAAATGGGTAGTTTCGGAAAAAAATTAATAAGCTTTTTTCTGACTGTCAAATTAAGCTGTTTCCTTTTTAAATTGCTAACAATTTAGTTACTAATGTTTTAAACCTCTTGCCAATTTTGTTAAGTTTTTATTGAATTTTGAAAAGAGTGAAAATTAACTGTTTTTTGTGCAAAATGATACATGAGTGTCATAGCTTAAATCTGGCTTGAGCCTGGCTTCGAATGTTTTACCCAAAAGTTTTCTTACTGAAGCAGACATAAAAAAAAATGTTTTTAAATATTTTTTTAGTGGAAAAGTTTTTAGGGAATGGGGTGTCCCAACTTATAGACCTCTCCCCTATTTTATAATAACACAATTAAAAAAAAATCAATGAAATATACCATTAAGGAAATCTTTGTTTTCCGGTTAGGTATGTCTTTCTGATTAAGAAAATGGCACTTAAAATTTTTTTTATGGAACCAATTTTTGTTTAAGTTTAAATAATGTTTTTGACACTTTTTTAATTTCTAACTCGAGTGGTAGTAAACCGATTTCGGCCATCAAAGACTAATTTTACAGGTAATAGAATGCCCTCTACACAGCATTAAATTCCAGTCAGTAGTTTAGAAGCTACACTTCGTCAAAGTGTAAATAATTTCGGTTTTTAGGCGTGTATTTTTAACGAAGCCATTTATGCCAGGATATTTGAATTTTGTCTAATTTTTTCAACTTTGACGACGTGTAGCTTGTAAACTAATGACTGGCTGTTTATAAGAAAGTTAGAGGGCATTCTATTACCTGTAAAATGAGTATTTGATGGCCGAAATCGGTTTACCACAACTCGAGTTAGAAATTAAAAAAATGATTCGATAATATCAATATATTGAAGGGAAAACACAAATTAAATTTCGAGAAATAGCAAACTGTCTACATTTTTTGGAGCACCACTTCCTAGTGTGCGTTCTTCGTGTTAGATACTTTGGTTGTGTTAGTGTATAATTTCGTTTGCGCTGCTGCAAAATAGGCTCAATTTTGCATCTGACCAACGCGTTGTACACGTTGCCAACTGCGGATTTTGTCGGACCGAGTGAGCTACGGCTGAAAACAAATTTTTATTATTTGTTTGTTTTTTTATACCCTTGTAGAGGGTATAATAATTTTGGTCAGAAGTTTGTAACGCAGTAAAGGAGACGTTTCCGACCCCATAAAGTATATAGATTCTGGATCAGGATCAATAGGGGAGTCGATATTGCCATGTCCGTCTGTTTCAATACCGTTTGCGAACTCAGTTTAAAAGATAGCGATTTGAAACTTTCACAGTCGTCCTAAAACATGTGTACCGACCCGATCCCATAGGAACAATCGGATATAGCTTTCATAAGATGAAGATATTTCGCTCAGTGTAGGAGCTATTGACAAGAATCTTTCCAAATCGTATTTTTTTGTGCATACCTTGATCAGGATAAAAGCGCGTGCCGATCGGACGTCTATATTTTATAGCTCCCATAGGAACAATCGGATATTTCGCTCAGTGTAAGAGCTATTGACAAGAATCTTACCAAATCGTTTTTTTGTGCATACCTTGATCAGGGTAAAAGCGCGTGCCGATCGGACGTCTATATCCTATAGCTCCCATAGGAACAATAGGGAGAAAAATTTAAAAATTTAATTTTTTGAATTATGAAACATTTTGTTTATCTCTAAAGATTATAAAATGAAAGACCGATTTTTAAGGGGATACGACCACAGCCCAAACCTTAAGAGCTACAGCAGCCAAATTTTTGCACAGTATTTCATTGGGGGCATAGGCGCCCACTAAGATCCGACATGTCCCCCCAGTGGCCCCAAACAGCTCCAACATCCATATTTAGAGCAAAAAAGAATTAGATGTACTTAAGCTTAACTTCTAAAGTGGTTGGAATTTCGAAATTTGGATTTTGCATAATTTTAGGTCTTGAAAAGGCCTAATTAGAAATCTAAAAGAAATTTCGATATCCCCCATAACTTGGGGCTACATTTAAAATTAACTTTTCGATTTTAAAAATCTAAACCGCTGCTCCGATCAAGATGATTTTTGGATCATTAGTTATTCTGTGGCCCAAATGCTTAAGTTTTATTTTTCAAATTTTTAACATTTTTTTAAGTATTTTTAACGAATTTATATAGATTTTCTAAGTTATTGCGTTGCATTTTGTGGCAGCCTGCCGAGAGAGCGAAACCCAGAGAGCGGATGCCAAGAGAGCGACGGCCGAGAGAGCAACACCCAAGGAAACTGACGAGGGGGAGGGGTAGTGCTGTGTGGAATGGGGCAATTTAAGTTAAAATTTGTTTTGGATTTTAAAAACTTAAGCTGCTGTTCCGATCAATATGATTTTCGATCAATAGTCAGTCCTGTGGATCAAATGCTTAGATTTTATTTTTAAAAAAATATTTTTCATTTTGTAGCAGAAGTAAGAGCCTTATTTTATTTCCACCAAGGAAGAAAATAAAAAATTACTACAAATTCTGTAAGCAAAGACAAAATGTTTCCAAGTTAATTATTAATCTTAAGATTCGAACTTTTGACCAAATACGTATGTACATTTGTATATTTGGATATGTTTTGATTTGCTTATACTTACAATACATGCAATACATACACACACAGTTTGTGTGTATGTTTCTACTTGAAAGTAGATAATGTGCTTAAATACAAATAAAATCATTAATTTCCTTTCAGCCAATGCAAAATTTGTCGAGCTTAAAATTAATAATTATCAATCAAATGTGGAATCGGAAAATTATAAGTTACTTCGCTATTTTTGTATGAGATGCCAATCTTTTCGTGTGTGTACAAATGTTTTGGTTTCATTCAAAACAACAAATTTGAAACAATTTACAAACAAGTGTACATTTGTACGCAAATTAAAATTGCATTGATAGTATTGTAACTGATAGAAAGTATACAAATTCAATACTTTTACATAGATCACATTCATTTATTATATAGCTCTGCCAGTAGCCTTCTGATTCTTGCTCCTGAAGGATCTTCTAAAAAGGGTTTTACACAAAGGTTTTCAAAAAACGCGCTAATAAGAAAACATAAAGTCCTGACCACCGTACTCCAAACTAATTTTAAGCGAACGAAGTCGCTCCGGGTATAGCTAGTTAATTTATATTGCTATTGTAGTCAAATTTTAATTCGTGAAATCTGCAAGGGTATTAAAACTTTTCAAAACCGTAATGTGTGTTTTCTTAAGCTGAGAAAAAGGTTAACATTAGGACATTACCATTAAATTCCATTATACTAGGGAAGTGTAGGGTAGGGTAACAAACGATTCGCTCTTATTTTTCAAAATTGTAGGAGCAGAAAGTTTCTTACATTTACTGCGCATATTTCTGTAAAATTACGATTCGAAATTCTAACGGAGATAAATCCTACCGCTTTTGGCATGAGCCATTCTTTTTTTGCACTTTTAAAAGTTGTAGAGTAGATCTAGATATACATTTTATAAAAAAAAAATCCTAAAATTATTCTAATGGGGATTGAAAGATAAAGAGAGTCACTATCAAAATACTTTAACAGCAAAACAAACAACGAATCCGTTTGCCTGTCGGGGGTATCACAGGCAAACGGATGTTGGCCAATTTCAGCATTTTTCGAACTATGAGGTCCTTGTGCTAAGAATCCTTGCGTCGGGAAACTTTTTAAAAACGCAGTTTAACTAGGGAATTCGTAACGAATCCCAAAAATATAACATCTATCGAGGTAAATTTTTAATGTAATATAGTGTATCTAATATTATGAGAGATCATTGATCTCTTGTTCGATTACTTAAAAGCATCAAACAAAATTCTAAGGCGCGCGCCGAACGCCGCCGCCTCGCTGAAGGTTGAAAAATGGCATTATTAGATAAATTACTTCAGTATTAAGTACTATTTGGACGTATTAAACTGTTCAATATCTTGTTTGTGCTTACGCGAATGTAAGCACACAGACGGGTCTACCGAGGAACAGTAATAATTCGCACTGTCGGCACGGAGACGCTTTGGAGTTACGCGGCCTCTTCCCGGAGGTCAGAAAGTAAGACTGCGGAGTTATAAGATGGGTTGATAACTGATTTATTGTAAAGTTGGTACATGCTTTTATACTAATTGGAGATGCGGAAATTAAGTATAAAGACTAGTGAAATGGGTTGTATTCTGGAGTAGGTCAGTATGTTTTGAGTATGGTCGCGGTTAGCGTAGTTGGATCGGCTGACACTGCAGAATGTGCTGACCGCTTGGCGGGTCTTGACTCTATAGAATTTGCTAATCAGTACTTATTACCAGCCGTGGGTGCAACTGGGCGCCTGGTACTGTTACCAATTTGGATACTGCTTGATTTGTTGGTGTTAGTCATGTTTAGCAACATTGTGTATGAACAATCTAATTCACAAAAATTTTGCATCAGTGATCAGGTAGCGTAAAAATAGTACGCTACCTTTTCTTGATACATGATGCATTGCTTGTGGCATGTATCGATAGTCGAAATATCGAAACTTATGAATATAGAGTAAAAATCTCCAAAGTGGGCCACCCCTGATCCGAAGGTCCGATTTTGATCGAACTTGTAGGCTTTTCCTGTTCACAGCGACAAAATAAGACCATAATTTGAACGGTTTTCGAAATTTTGAGTTCAATCAGAGTTATAGTGGCCACAATATGGAATTTTTGCCACTTTTTCGAAAATGGTGCACACAGTAATTGTTGTATTTCTTCGGAACGGTCGGAGATATCTTTATGATGCTTTCACTAATCGATCACAAATTGTATTAGCTTTTTAAACAAAAATATAAAAAATAAATAACAAAAATTTGGTTTAGTGTATTTTTATACCCTTGCAGAGGGTATTATGATTTCAGTCAGAAGTTTGCAACGCAGTGAAGGAGACGTTTCCGACCCCATAAAGTATATATATTCTGAATCAGGATCAATAGGGGAGTCGATATTGCCATGTCCGTCTGTTTCAATACCGTTTTCGAACTCAGTTTAAAAGATAGCGATTTGAAACTTTCACAGTCGTCCTAAAACATGTGTACCGACCCGATCGGACTTCTATATCCTATAGCTCCCATAGGAACAATCGGATATAGCTTTCATTCTTGATCAGCATCACTAGACGAGTCGATCTAGCCATGTCCGTCTGTCCGTCCGTCTGTCCGTCTGTCTGTCTGTCTGTCCGTCTGTCCGTCTGTCTGTTTCTACGCAAACTAGTCTCTCAGTTTTTAAGCTATCGTGATGAAACTTTCCCAAAAGTATTTTTACTATTGCAGGTAGTATATAAGTCGGAACCGACCGGATCGGACAACTATATCCTATAGCTCCCATAGGAAGGATCGGAAAAAAAACGTTAAAAAAATTCTAGCTTCGGTGTTTTTTGAAGTATTACCTTCTAATCTTGGGAATATTATTTTTTATATATTTCTGAATTTCGAATTAAATATTTAAAAAATCGGATCACTATATCATATAGCTGCCATAGGAACGGTCGAAAAATTAAATGGAAATTAATAGGAAAAAAATTATATCTTTGTTGATTTTTGTTACATTCTCTTCTACTCTTGTATATGACTATTTTTAAATATTTCCGAATTTCGATTTTAATTTTAAAAAGATCGAACTACTATATCATTTAGCTGCCATAGAAACGATCGAAAAATTAATGTGAAATAATAGGAAATTTAACACTTTTGCGATTTGTAAATTAATAGAATGATCTGCAAGGGTATATAAGCTTCGGCTTGCCGAAGCTAGCTTCCTTTCTTGTTTTCAGTGTTTTTCACCAGCTACTGAGTTTAAAACTATTTCAAAATTAGGTTTGATGCATCATAAAAAAGATCCAAAAAAAAAAGGGGCCCGGCCAAAGGTTTTTCGCAAAACCTATTTTTCGGTTGACGCCCAGCGGTTTCCTTTTAAACTTTTAAAATAGTTCACAAAGGGTGCTTTAACCAGCTACTGGTTTTATATATTTAATATTTTGAGGAGGTAAGTAACTGCATTCTTTCAAAACAAATATAATAGTAATTAATTGAAGAAATATTCAGAAACGTTGGAATGTTTTTTTTATGACACGCTTAAAGAAGGGAAGACAAACCGGCGCCGCAGGCGAAAAATGGTTGTCTAAAATGGTTGGCCTGTGCCAAATTTTCACAATGAATAATTATGATTTCATATTTACTTATCGGAAATCTTAAAGACTTTTTGCTTTTTATAAGTTCCTAGAAGTTGATGGTGTTATGACACACGCCAAGATTGATGCAATTTTTTAATTTAAAATTTTTAAAGTATTTAACTATTTTTTCTTAGGTATTTCCTTATTGCAGAAAACTATTAAAATAATCATGTTATATCATTTTTTAAATTAAGGACTTATATTTCATATGAAATAACTCCCCAAATTTTTAAGGCCTTATTTAATTTAATATTTAATAGTCTGGTTGAAATATTTAGAAGCATATTTATACCCGTTACTCGTAACGTAAAAGGGAATATTGTATTCGTGCAAAAGTATGTAACAGGTTCTTGATCAGGATCAAAGTTTTATATCTCCATCTCCACCGCTCTGCTAGTTGAGTAACGGGTATCAGATAGTCGGGACCATGGTGGAACTATACAAGGTGGTCTCGTCAGCTCTGCCGAGGACGTTATTTTTCAGAGAGACAAGCGCTAGAAAGAGATAGAAATAGTATTTCATTCGCAGGACTGGCACAAATAACGTCATCAAAAGAGGGCAGCTCTCGCGACGAGACCACCTTGTATAGTTCCACCATGGTCGGGAAACCCGAATATAGCGCTCTCTCTTGATTCTCTTAAGACTTATGTTAGTTTATGTGAAGCGATCAGACTTTATGGCTCATTTGAAAGGTTTTTTTTCTTTCTATATTGCATTTTTATACCCTTTACTCAGAGCAAAAGGGTATATTGTATTCGGGGAAAAGTATGTAACAGGAAGCGTTTCCAACCCCACAAAGTGTATATCACTAGCCGAGTCGATCTAGCCATGTCCGTCTGTCTGTCCGTGTGAACGCTGTGATCTCGGGAACTCTAAGAGCTAGTGAGTAGGCGTTTTAGATTTAGATTCCTTAGCTTCCCATACACATCTGCATGACTGAAATCAAACAGGCTTTGAAATGATTCCATTCGAATAGAATAGAGTTAAGTAAGTGCTCAGCACACTATGACCAGAATGGATTAAATCTTGGTTCGTATAGAGTATGACAGCAAAGGCCTAGAGTTAAACGAGTGATAACGAAAAACAGAATGACAAATTTGAATAGCCTGAAATCATTCGAGTTATTCGAATCCTTTCGATTTTCTTATATGACGTCATAAGGGCAAAATTGAAAATGAAATTTGTTTTGATATACATATACATACATATATGTCTATTTTATTTTATTATACATAAATAAGTAATTTTGCCATTTTTATACCCGTTACTCGTAGAGTGAAAGGGTATATTGTATTCGTGCAAAAGTATGTAACAGCTAGAAGGAAGCGTTTCCGACCCTATAAAGTATATATATTCTTGATCAGGGTCACTAGCCGAGTCGATATAGCCATGTCCGTCTGTCCGTCTGTCTGTCTGTCCGTCTGTCCGTCCGTATGAACGCTGAGATCTCGGAAACTATAAAAGCTAGAGGATTGGTATTTGGCATGAAGATCCTTGGAGTTCCTACGCAGCGCAAGTTTGTTTCAAGAAGGTGTCACGCCCCCTCTAACGCCCACAATCGCTAATATACGATTTTAAATATTTAAATATTTCGGAAAAGTTAAAATGCAGTTTTATTGTGTTTATCAATACCTATCGAAATGTAGAAGAATCGGACCATTCGTTAAAAAGTTATGCGTGATCAAAGTTTCAATCTCCATCTCCCTCGCACTCCCTTTACCTGAGTAACGGGTATCTGATAGTCGGGGCACCCGACTATAGCGTTCTCTCTTGTTTTAACTCCAAACACATGCAAAAATCCACGGGAATCTAAATATTAAAAAAAAAACACGAAAGGAAGCTATATACCCTTGCAGTTAAAATAAAAAGTCAAAGAAAGCAATGTACATTTTTATTTTTAACAGTGAACTTAACGCTTTGTTCCGTTTTCTTTAGAGTATTTCAAGGCGCTAATTGTTAACGATATACAGTGGCGGCATTTTGAATAATTTGTAGAAATTTTTAACAATTTTTCAAATAAAACTTTTAATATTGTTGAGCCGAACAAGAAACTGTTTTCACGTTGATCTGTTTTAGCGTTAAGCTGAACCGAAAACTTTTGTATTATTTATTATTATTATTAGTTTTGAACTTAACTCTGAGCACTGAACTGAACACATGAAAGTTATATGACACATTACTTAGGGGCACTTACCCAATTTATAAACAACTATGAGTTCAGAACAAATCTCCAAATAACTCAGACTGACTCCGAGATAAACCCGTGGTCAGCTATTTCTTTTAACTACGCCTCCAAGTTATTCCCACCCAGATCAATTTCACACATCCCGCATCAAAGGGATTCTGTAAACACCCAAGCCGATATTGTAAACATCGGAGCCCCAAAGCGGTCCCCGAAGTCCGCTAACATAAACATCAATTTCCGGCAGAAATTCAGTTTCAAATTTAATTGCCAAATTTCATCATCCTATTTTTCCGACTCTCTTGAGTCATTCTCTTAATCAGTTTTTCTGAGATAAATCTCTTACGCCGAGGTTTCATGATTGATCATTGAACTTGAGTCAGGGCAGTCCGTTTTGGAGGATCAAATCGAGAAGTTTAAAAATTATAAATCAGTGAGCAGTGAAATAAGTTCGACCTATGAAACAATTGTAATAGTGAATAAGTGAAGTTAAAAAATAAAATAAATTTTTTCAATCAACTCACTAAGGAGAAAGTTAATTGGCGGCCAACGTGGTGCCGCGCGTTTAAAAAATTCCAAAGCAAGGCTTTAAAACGAAATCCTAATAAAATTTTAAAGTGAAAAAAGAATTTGTGCGGCCAACAAACCCAGTTACAACCAACGAAATAAAAAAGTTAGTGTTGAACTAAAAAATTAAAAAGGTGGAAATTAATAAATGAAATAATCCCCTTTAATAAAAAATTTACTCCCAATTAAAAATAGTGATCGTGACAAAATTCACTGCTACGGACAATCAAAAAATAATAAAATAATAAATAAAAAACAACAATCAAAAAAAAAAACATCAAGAATTAAATATTTAATAAAACAAAACAAATCATCATCAACTAAAAAGGAAAATTTATTGGCTGAAGGGCAATCCCTCGCCACAAGAAGACCAAAAAATTGAAAAGTAACATTTAAAAGGAAGGCACAGAGTGAGAGACGACCCCAACCAGGATCATCAACTGAAAAGAAGACCCCATCAGGATCATCATACAAGAGGAAGAATTTAATAAGGACGATTCGTGAGCGATAATAATTTTATTTATTATTAATATTTAAGATTATTGAAAAAAGAGAAATAAAACAAAGTGGAAGAATTAATTTCAAAATTCGATAAAATTCTCAAAATGAATCCTCCTCAAGAGCAGGCTGGACCTAGTAATAAAAGACCACACACAGCGAGTCCTCCTCAAGAAGTTACAAACAATCAGGCATTAACAAACACCACAATGTTAAATGTAGGAGAATTAATAAAACAGATTGTAAATTACGAATTGAATCCATTAAAAGACGAGATTGGAAATCTAAAACAGCAGTTGTCTAATAAAATAAAGAAGGTTGAAGATTATCAGATAGAAGTTATTGATCCAAATATTAAATGCGAAACATCATATGAGATCATCAAATCTGTAAGGGAATATAAAGGTGAGGAAGATAAGTATGTCAGCTGGAGAGAGTCAGCTGAAATAGCTATGGGGCAATATGCCAGAGGCAGCGATAGGTTTTATTCTGCATTGTCAATCTTAAGGAATAAAATAACAGGAATGGCAAATGATGCCTTAACTACGACGGTACAGTTTTAAATTTCGATGCCATAATGGCCAGGCTTGACTTTGTCTTTAGTGACAAACGTCCAATCCATATTATTGAACAAGAATTGAGTGTATTAAGCCAGGGTAAATTATCCATAATGGATTACTACGGAACTGTTAATAGAAAGTTAACTCTATTAATTAATAAAACTATTATGACTTACGGAAGAAATAAACCAATAACATTAGAAATGAACGAGAAACATAGAAAAACCGCCCTCAGAGTTTTTATAACCGGCCTTAACGGTCATATTTCTGACACAATATTTTCAATGAATCCTCAAGATTTACCAAATGCAATGGTTATAGTTCAGGAATTGGAAAGTAACAATATGAGGGCTCATTTTGCTAATACTTTCTCAACCACACAGAGAAAAAATAATGAACAAAATTCAAGTGGAAACGGTCAAATATATTTAAATAATAAGCCCAGACAGCGTAACAATAATTATAATTACCAAAGGAATAATAATAATAATTAGAGATTTAACCAAGAAAGTAATAATTACAATAATAACAGTCAAAATAAAAATGGTTATAATAATTATAACCAGAACAGGAATAATAATTGGAATCAGGGCAGATATAATAACAACCAGCAAAATCAGTGGAACTCGTATAAACCACAACAAAATAAGCCAGAGCCAATGGATGTAGATGAGTCAATTCAGATTCAAAATAGGAACAATAACGGTTATAATCAAGGTTATAATAATTACCAAAATAATAATTATAATCAAAATAAATGGAACCAAAATAAAAAAACTGACACACAACAAGATCAGGTTCAAAATAAAAGAGTACCGACTGGAACTGTTAACCAGCCGGCTAACAAGACCATGAGACTTAATAATATTGAGGAAGACCATTTTTTAGACCAAAGCCAGGAGTATGATTACCCTACTTAATTAGAAATGATAAAAATATAAATAAAAAATTAAAAATATTAATTGACACAGGGGCAACCTCTTGTTATATAAAAACAGGGATTTATAAAAGTAAAAATGAGCTCCCAATATATAAAAGAGTATCCACAGTAAATGGATATTCAATAATAAAATATTATCATATGATAACTATATTTGATACGCGATATACATTTTACGAAATAGAAGGCTTAGACTCAGATTTGCTAGTAGGGTATAACCTATTAAAAAAAATCGGAGCTGTGATTGATACAGCTAAAGGAACGATAAAATATAATGGAAAGGAAGAAAAATTAAATTACGACAACGGAAATAATTTAAATCAACATTCCTTTTCCGAAGAAAACACCATTCTTCCGTTAAAGGAATTTATTTTAAAAAAATACTTTGATGAAAAGACTCGAGTCAGATCCGAATCTGAAATGGGAAATCAAAGCGAATTTAGTTTGGGATTAAAAAATCCTAAACACGCCGTCGTTGAATTATCCGACAAAAATAAAGGTTTGGGAATTAAAAATCCTGAACACGCCGTCGTTGAATTATCCGACAAAAATAAAGGTTTGGGAATTAAAAATCCTGAACATGCCGTCGTTGAAGTATCCGACAACCAAAAAATTAACAATATGAAAATATCGTCTGCAAATCAATTGAAAGATTTGGAGGATGAAATATTAAGCATTATCAATAAAGAGCATTCGAAAATAAATATGCAAATTCCATTTAGGACAGATATTCGCGGTGAAATAAACACCGAAAACGATAGGGCCATATATAGCAAACAATATCCGTACGCTCTATCAGCTTCAGATTTTGTGAACTCAGAAATAGATCGAATGTTAAAAGAAGAAATTATAAGCCCTTATAATTCCCCAGTACTAGTAGTACCAAAAAAGGGTTTCAACGAAGATGGAACTCCAAAACTCAGACTTGTAATAGATTATAAAAAACTAAATGATAATACAATTTCGGATAGATACCCAATGCATGATCCTTCGGTAATTTTGTCAAATCTTGGGAAAGCTAAATACTTTTCCACAATCGATTTAGAATCTGGATTTCATCAGATTCTCATGAGTGAAACAGACATACAAAAAACATCGTTCTCAATAAACAATGGAAAATACGAATTCCTGAGAATGCCATTTGGGTTGACTAACGCTCCCAGAATTTTCCAAAGAGCAATGGATGATATATTAAGAGAAGAAGTCGGTAAAACATGCCATGTTTATATGGATGACATTATAATATTTTTAAAAACTATTGAACAACATTACAATGATCTAATTGTCATAATTAAAATTTTGCTGAACGCAAACATGAAAATTTCAATTGAAAAATCAAAGTTCTTTAAATTAGAAACTAATTTTTTAGGTTACGTTGTTTCCCATAATGTGATCAAAACCGATCCCGAGAAAATTTCTACAATCATAAAATACCCAATTCCTAAAAATATCCGAGAGCTTAGAAGCTTCCTAGGTCTTACAGGATATTATAGAAAATTTGTCCAAAATAACGCAAAAATTGCGAAACCATTAACAAAATATTTAGAAGGTCAAAAAGTATCTAAAAAAGCTTCACGTAGAGCTTCAATACAGTTGGACGATTCGGCTGTAAGAGCTTTTAACGAGCTCAAAGATAATTTAATCGCACAAATAGAACTGCTACAACCCGAATTTAATAAAAAATTTACTTTAACCTACTGATGCGTCTGATTTAGCTATTGGTGCTGTTCTTTCTCAAGAAGGAAAACCAATTACTTTCATTTCCAAAACCTTATCCAAAACAGAACAATTGTACGCAACAAATAAGAAAGAACTTTTAGCCATAGTTTGGGCATTTAAAAATTTAAGAAATTATTTATATGGAGTAAATAACATCGAGATCTATACAGATCATCAACCCCTGTCCTTCTCCATTTCTCAAAAAAAACCCGAATATTGAAATGAAGAGATGGTATTCATTTATAGAAAGTTATTCACCCAAAATTATTTATAAGCCAGGAGCAACAAATGTAGTCGCGGATGCTTTATCAAGGATCCAAATAAATAACTTAACGGAAAGTATCGAATCGGTCTCAGATCAAAATACTCAGCATTCAGCCGAAAGTAGTTTTGAGAATGTCATACAAGAAACCCGAAAACCCTTAAACCAGTTTAAGCAACAATTGCTAATAGCAACGGGGAGGTATACAATACATGAGTCGATTACCGTTTTCGGAAATACTAGACATATAATAGAGTATGATACTCCAGAAAATTTAATATCAATCTTAAGAGAATATATTCCACCTAATATAACCATAGGAGTTCATTGTACTTTAGAAGATTTTTATATAATCCAAAAACCACTTAAAGAAAATTTTATAAATAAATTTTTATATACAAAAATATTTGTCCAGGATGTAGAAAATGCGGAAGATAAATCTCTTATCATTACAGAAACGCATTGTAGGGCACATAGAGGACTATATTACTGGCCTAATTTATACAAAACGCTTAAAGAATTTATAAAAAATTGCACCATTTGTAATCAAAACAAATATAATAGACACCCAGTGCAAATTCCTATCGGAGAGGCACCTATTCCTGAAAAAGAAGGTGAAAAATTGCATATCGATATCTATTATGCTCAGAATCTAATATTCATTACTTGTATAGATTCATATTCGAAATTCTTGGTAGTAAAAGAAATTCCAAATAAACTAAATATAGAAAATAAAGTTTCAGAAATTCTGCAACAATTTCCCTTGGCCAAAACCTTGATGATAGACAACGAACCAAGTTTCACTTCATCCCAATTTAAATCTTTCGCTCAGAGAAACGGGATTTCTTTATTCTTTGCGGATCCTCGACATAGTACGTCTAACGGTCAAATAGAAAGGGCACACTCAATGCTAACAGAAATTGCTCGCTGCATCAAAGACGAGCTTAATTTAATTAATTATTCTGAAATTATCATTAGAGCGGCTCAAAAATATAATTTAACAATTCACTCAATAACTAACCAACGACCATATGATATATTATTTAATAAAATACAACATGATGCAAATCCCCTATTATTAAAACAAGCTCAGGAGAGAATGTTAGAATTTCATAATAAAGGTAGACAAGAAAAACACTATCACGTAGGTGAAGTAATTTACGAGAAGAAACACGGGAAAGAAATAAAAATCTTCCAAATAAAGTTATAATAAACAGCAGAAATCGTACGATTCATAAAGATAATATTAAATCTTAAATAAAAATGTTTTATCTTAAATTTCAGATAATGATTTCATTAACGTACGTATTATTGATGGTAGCTACAACCAAATCCGAAATTATGGATTATACCAACCATGATTTCTTTCTTTACAAGGATACTAAAGATGTTCTTATTTATGAATCATACGCAGATTTATTTCATATTACTAATTTAAGTTTTTATAAAGAAATAATTAATCTTGAATCAGAATTTATAAATAATAGCCCGAATTTACATTGGGAAATGTCCAACGAATTAAAAATTATCAAAATGCTTATCTCACAAATTATACCCAATAGATCAAAACGAGGTATTAATGAATTAGGCACTATTTGGAAATGGATAGCAGGAACACCAGATCATGATGATTTTATAACAGTGCAAAATAAGATAAATGATTTAATACAAAATAGTAATGATCAATTCGTCATTAATTCTAAAATATTTAAAGAAATAAAAACTGTATCTGAAGAATTTAAAAAAGTCTTTAAAAATCAAGAAATTCCACTAAGAAAATATCGTCTCCGCTTAGTTACGTACGATCATATAAATTTAATGGATACAATTACACTTGCAAAAATTAATGTATTTAATACTAAAATTCTAAACAATGAAGACTTTCAAGAAATTTATAAACATGAACAAAAGCCTGTAATTATAACTGACCTATTGGATATATCAAAATTTAAATCGCATTACACCAGGATATTCTAATTATATACATAAAAATACCCCATTATTATCGATCGTTGTAAAAGTCTACAATTCAAGATCCATTTCACATAATGATGGAAAATTATTAATTGATAATCACGTCGCAAAATGCAGAAATAAGTACTATGTAATGTCTAACTTTAAGACGGAATTATTTAGTAATTATTGCACAATAAACCCAGAAGGTTCTTGCTTTACCAAATTACTAAATGGAAAAAAAAACTTTATGTAAAAAAATCTGAGAAAAAAATAAAAATATTGATGTAATCCAAGAAGGAGCCATTTTTGGAGATGGACATAATATAATTAATGACACTTATTTAGATGGGTCATACTTAATAACTTTTAACAGTACCACTAAAATTAATAATATATCTTTTAATAACGTAGATAATAAGATATTGGAATACATCACTGCTCGAAAATATACAGAATTTGTAATATCCGAATTTATTATGTCAAATGATTCCGAACTCTCATTCGATAATATTAACATACTAAATCCTTTTATTCAAATTAAACAAACTCAAATTCCAATTTCGTTAATATTAATCGTATTTACATTTATATATTTAATTTTCATGTTATAATCAAATACAGAAAGTTTTTAATATTCAAGCCACGGCAATCCAATATAGAAATACAAGAAGAAAAAAATATACCTGAAAATGAGAATTCCCTAGAAGAAAATATCATTGTCGAATTGACTAATCAATTACATTC
>JBAMCF010000570.1:0-10706 GCA_037075285.1 Drosophila lutescens | reverse complement strand
CGAACTCTCGAGCCACCAAGAATGCATCCTCATCGCCAACGTCATCGTCGCCAAGGGCCACCGGAGATACACCCTCGTCGCCATCGTCATCATTGCCAGGGGCCGTCACGGCCACAACATCGTCGCTGCCGGCTCCAAGGGCCACCACGGCCGCATCGTCGCCGCCATCGGCTCCAAGGGCCACCGCGGCCACCCCATCGCCGCTGCCGTCTCAAGAAACCACCACGGGTGCATCCGCATCGCCATCGGCATCGTCGCCGCCATCGGCTGCAAGGGCCGCCACGGCCACATCGTCGCCGCTGCCGTGTCCAAGGGCCACCACGGCCACCTCATCGTTATCGTCATCGTCGCCACATCATCGCCGCTGCCGTCTCCAAGGGCCGCCACGGCTACATCGTCGTCGCCGCCGTCCCCGAACTCTCGAGCGGTACCAGCTGCACCCTCCCGGCCGCCAGGACGACCGGGTCCAACTATTTCATCCGATCCCCCGCCGCCTGCGGTTACCGGAGGGGTCAGCGAGTACGGATTGACTCCACTAGCGGATGCAGAAGTGGCCCGTGAGAGAAACCCGTTCCGAAACCAGGCCAGCCACGATAAGCCTACGGCAAATCTCGCCGCCAACGCCGAATGTCTGGAAGAACAGCAGCCACCGACACTCACCGGCGAGCCTATGGAACCCCGAGCCCTAGCGTTCCTCGAGGAGGAGCTGAAGCGATTCGACGGATTGGCCGGGGTGACCCACATCGCGGAGCACCAAATAGTCATGCGGGACGAAAAGCCACTGAAGCAGCGGTATTTTCCAAAGAACCCGGCCATGCAGCATATCATCAGCGACCAAGTCCATGAGCCACTCCGGGATGGGAGGATCGAACCATCACGGAGCCCGCATAGTGCTCCCATTGTCCTGGTTAGGAAGAAGACTGGGGAAATGCGAATGTGTGTCGATTTCGGGCAGTTAAACACACACAGCGTGCGCATCAACCACATCCTGGAGCGCCTACGGAACGCGCGCTATATCTCGACGCTGGACCTGAAAAACGGCTACTGGCAGATCCCAGTGGCGCAGGAAAGTCGCGCTTGTACCGCATTCACCGTGCCTGGACGAGGATTGTTCCAGTGGCGAGTAATGCCGTTCGGATTACATTCGGCTCCAGCGACATTTCAAAGGGCCCTGGATAGCGTCATCGGGCCAGACCTAGAGCCTCACGCTTTTGCCTACCTAGACGATATCATCGTCACAGGAGCTACGCGGGAAGAACATATGCAAAACCTCGAGGAGGTCATCAAGCGGCTTCGGATGCCAACCTACGGCTGAACCGGGCCAAGTGCAAGTTCTTCTGCCGAAGCCTAGTATACTTGGGGCATGTGATCAGTGAGGCCGGTATCCAGAGCCGGATTTCACCCGGAAGTTCCAGTTGCAAACCGACGCCAGCGACTACGGGCTCGGAGCAGTCCTGACGCAGCAAGCCGAAGACTAGCCGACGACTGGTGAAATCCGAGGAAAACTAGTCGGCCACCGAGAAACAATGCCTCGCCATCGTCTGGGCCATTCGGAAACTCCGGTGCTACCTGGAAGGGTATCGGTTCGATGTTATCACAGACCATTTAGCCCTGAAATGGCTCAATAACATTGAAAACCCGACCGGGCGTATCGCTCGCTGGGCGCTGGAACTCCAGCAGTTCCAATTCGACGTGCACTACAGGAAGGGTAACCAGAACGTGGTCGCTGACGCGCCAAACAACTGGACACGCTCCACCAGCTACAGGAAGCAGTATCACCATGCAAGTGGATCCGAGCCAAACTGGAACAAATCGACGTCCAACCGGAAAAGTTTCCGGACTACGCCAGAGAGAACGGACAGCTGTACCGTCACCTCGGCGATCCATCACCCGACGAGGGCATCAGCCCATGGAAGCTGTGCGTTCCCACGGAGCACCGACGACACGTGCTGGAGGAGTACCACGACCACCCCTCGGCAGGGCACCTAGGGATCCGCAAGACGCTCCGACGAGTTGGACAGCGCTATTTCTGGCCTGGAATGCATCGGGACGTTCGCCGACACGTAAGGTGCTGCGAGACCTGCCAGCGGTTCAAGGCGAGTCAGCTCAAGCCCGCGGGGAAGATGCTCACCCGTCGCCCAGAGGAACCCTTCACAATGGTCAGCGCAGACTTCATCGGACCCCTACCCCGGTCTCGTCGCGGGAATACAATGCTGCTGGTCTTCCTGGACGTCTTCTCGAAATGGGTCGAGATCATACCGCTGCGGAAGGCGACGACGGCCCAGCTGGAACTGGCGTTTCGAGAGCGCATCCTCTTCCGATTCGGAACCCCACGCACGCTGATATGCGACAACGGCGCGCAATTCACGAGTCGAGGGCTTAAGGCACTCTGCAAACGGGCCGGCGTCCAGATCCAGTACACGGCTCCGTACTCGCCGTATAATCGCCCAATATACCGCGGACGACCAGCGACCCTGGGACCAGCTACTGCCAAAGATCTCGCTCGCAGTGAATTCCAGCATCTCGGACAGCACGGGATTCAGCCCCGCCTATTTAGTCCAGGGCCGCGAGCCACGCCTGCCGGGGGCCTGGTACGATAAGGTGACGCCGAGCTCAAGTACCACGCCACAGCCACCCGAAGACCGGGCTAAAGGATTACAAGAGGCATATGCCATCGCACGAGAGAACAACGAGCGGGCATCCCAGGAACAGCAGCGGTACTACAATTTACGGCGGCGCGCTTGGCGACCGTTGGTGGGATCATGGGTGCTGGTCCGTACCCATCACCTGTCCAAGGCCAGCGAGGGATTCAACGCCAAGTTGGCTCCGAAGTACACCTGACCATACAACGTGGTGAAGTTCCTGTCCCAGAATGTAGTGCGCCTACAACTGCGGGGCTCTAGGAAAAGGCGGACTGCCAGTCTCCCTGATCTCAAAGAGTACAGGACCGGAGAAGCCGACGACGAAGAAGATACAGCGGACAACGAGGCAGAGCCATACACAGAAGCGTTCACCTCCGAACCCCCAAACGTGGATCCAGAAGACTCCCAAGCTCTGAGCGACCAGCAGGAGATACTCGGCCAGGAGAGCAACCAGGATGCCCAAGTCACTGAGCAGCGTACCCAGCCCAAGAAAGCCACCCATCGACGAGTACGCTCCGAATAAACCAACATCAAGCAGGGTCACGTGAGTCAAGCGGGGCACCCGCGCTGCCATAGTTAGGTTCAGCCGCCAAGTAAGCTAAGAACTCTGAACTTCTAATCTAGAACCATAAGTATCTCAAGCCGCACTATAGGGATTCACACAATAAGACCTAAGCTAATACGTTACATTTACTAGCTGACGGTGTGCGAAAACGAGGAATACGAGTACCGCCCATGGAGCGACTCCACCCGCTCTCCCTCACCACCAGCCGTCACCATCAGCACCGACTCCGTGCTATCGGAGCACGCGGAGCGCATCGCGTCGCCGCCGTTCGACCCGGCCGAGACACCGCCGCCTCCACCTCTTGCCTGCGACGGAGACACCGACTCCCAGTCCACCATCCTCCGCGACCCGTCGTACGAATGCGAGGTGAGCAGTGGACCGAACGTACAACCAAGACAGGAGGAGGAGCCGCCAGCTCGAGATGACGAGCCCGACACCAGGGGGCTGACTGCAGCGAGGCTGGCACGGTTAAACGTCGCGGGATCCCCGGCAGTCGGGTACAGCACGGCCTACTACCTAGTGACCGCTTGGCTGGAGAGCGTGGCGACGCCGGCATTCGCTGAGGGATTTGAGGAGAGATGCGTTCAGGAGAGTCGTGCCTGGGTACCACACCCGGCACCGTCTACAGACGACTCGTCAGTTGGAGAGGATGGCCGCTTCGCGACTGGAGGCCCACCCGTGCCCCTCCAGTGCTCGCTAGTAGAGGCCAACGACGCTTGGGCCGGTTACGCAGCACGGCCTCGCACCCCCACCGCCTCGACCGCCTCACTGGAACCCGATGCCACCGGAGACTCGTTTATGGGTACTTCGGTGAGTGGATCCCTGAGCGACGACGCCGACGCGGAGGCCGTAGCTGCCGAGCCGCACCAGATGGACGAAGGCGAGGAAGGGACGGATCCCACACCGGACTGCCCGACGACGCAGGAAACGCCGCCAGAAGAAGCCGAAGCCAGGACCCCGAGTCCCCAGACGACCGCAGCACAGAACGAGCCACTTCCAGCTACCCCGGGAAATCCCCGAAGTTGGAAGCTCGAGAGCTCAAGACCGGCACCCAGAACGGGAGGACAAGCAAACAACGCCACTGCCCGCCTCCCCTGAGAGCCCTCGGACACCGAGTCCTAGGGAAGCCGCCCTAGACGGACTAATCCCGCCCACTCCAGGGAGCAGCATCCCGAGAGTGGAGATGAGCCGCTGGCTCGATCCCCACCCGGCGGGACCGGAACTGGATAGAGACGGAGGTGCACGCGACCCCATAGCAAGGCCCGACGACACAGAGGATGCCGATATCCTAGACCTGGGTCTCTTCCCGGCCGGACCAGAGAAAGACGCACTCGTGCAAGCGTTACGGGAGCACCCGGGAGTAGAGCAACTCCTCGACGAGGATGATTGGATCGTCCCACCGGCAGCAAGGAGGGTGGACACGAACAAGCGTCGTCTCCCCCGCGCCATCGTGGACTACGTGGAGGCCCACGAACGTTCGTTTCCTGCGGCACCACCAGGAACACCGATTCCGCGTCACAATCACGGCCCGACGCGGCATCGCCATCTCGCTTCGCCCCCCCGTCGTAAGGGGGGGGGGGGGGGTGTGATGCACCGTAAAAGCTACCCCACATCCAGCGAGTAAATTTAAGATATACATATACATACACATATTGGTAGATAATAAGAAAATCAAGAGGGAACGCTATAGTCGGGTTGGTGTCCCGACTATCTAATACCGGTCACTCAGCTAAAGGGAGTGCGAGGGAGATGGATATATACAATTTTTTTGATTGCGCATAACTATTTAATGAATGGTCCGATTTGAAAAATGTACTCTACATTTCGATAGGTATAAATATACACAACAAAATTGCATTTATACTTTTCGGAAATCTTTAAATGTGTGGGCGCCAGACACATTTTAAAATCGTTAGTGGGCAATTGTGGGCGTTAGAGGGGGCGTGGCGCTCGGCTAAAATAAACAAGAATATGTGTGGGAAATCTCAACCTTCTAGCTTTTGTAGTTTCCGAGATCTCAGCGTTCATACGGACAGACAGACAGACCGACAGACGGACATGGCCAAATCGACTCGGCTAGTGATCCTGATCAAGAATATATATACTTTATAGCGTCGGAAACGCTTCCTTCTCCCTGTTACATACTTTTGCACAAATACAATATACCCTTTTACTCTACGAGTAACGGGTATAATTATATAAAATAGGTATAAATTATAAATTTTGTGTTCCTATAAAATTATGGTGGTTGGTTTTTTTTTTTGTGTGTACTTAGAACAGATTAATTATTTTTATTGATCATATAAATGGTGACATCACCTAGCAAATTGTTGAAATTGATTTTTAGATATACTTGTATATTGGGTACTATGGCTACTATAATAGCTTTCTCTTGTTTGGTGCAATGAATTAATGGAGAAAAACATTGGATAGCTAATATTTTACTTTAATAACGAAATGAGGTTCTCTTGTAAGAGTAATAAACATCGCTTGTGTTGTGATCATGGTGCAGTTATACATATATATATATATTTATGGAAAAAAATTATAGAATCTTACTCATTTTTATCCTGGCGACGAGATCTCCACGCTCTGGATCATTTGGGTTGTAGATTAATATTAAATGAGGCATACATATGGAATTAGTGCACTTAAAAATAATATTTAGGAGTAATATATATATTGAACATCGTGTCTTTCGCGTATCTATTCATTTTCTTTTTTTAAAACACTGAACAATCTAATAATAAAAAAAACAAGAGAGAACGTTATAGTCGGGTGCCCCGACTATCAGACTATCGTTACTCAGGTAAAGGGAGTGCGAGGGAGATGGAGGTAGAAACTTTGATCACGCATAACTTTTTAACGAATGGTCCGATTTGAAAAATTTCTTCTACATTTTGCATTTTTACTTTTCCGAAATATTTAAATTTTTAAAATCGTATATAAGCGACTGTGGGCGTTAGAGGGGGCGTGGCACTTTTTTAAAACAAACTTGCGCTGCGTAGGAACTCCTAGAATCTGCATGCAAAACGCCAATCTTCTAGCTTTTATAGTTTCCGAGATCTCAGCGTTCATACAGACAGACGGACAGACGGACATGGCTAGATCGACTCGGCTAGTGATCCTGATCAAGATAGGGTCGGAAACGGTTCCTTCTAGCTGTTACATACTTTTGCACGAATACAATATACCCTTTTACTCTACGAGTAACGAGTATAACTAGTACTAAGTTAGGATAGGCCACGGAGGCAGGCAAGAAGCCAAAAGAGCCGTTAAGTTCAAAACTTCGGCCGTTAGCCAGTAGTTCAAACAGGCGTTATTTAGTGTGTTAATCGGCCGTTAGCCGGTAGTTCAAACAGGAGTTATTTAGTGTGTTAATTAGGATCTCAGCTGATCAGGCGTTCTACTCAGCGGGTTAGGCGATCTAAACACGATCGGATTAGGCGATCTACGCACGTTTCCAGTGTTGAGAAGCGAGAGCCCGGCTGGCTATATAAGCCCGGCGGCTGCCAGTCCCGTCCCCTTTTTTTTCATTCGCCACAAGTCAAAGACCAAACATCGAAGCAGAGAAAAACCACGCAAGGACACCAAGGACACGCAGGACATCAAGGATCAGGACGAAGGACCCTAGTGAGTACAGTGCGAGAGAGATAGGGAGAGACAGGGAAAGAAAATTGTGCGGCTAGGGAAAATATACATATAGAAAAGAGGAAGAAAAGCCCAAAAAGATAACCAAGAAAAATAAAACAAAACACGGACAATAAGAACAGCGAATATACACAGAGTTGGATTTATTTCTTTCCTGACCCTCAAAGCCCTGATCCGCGTGTTCTAAAACAGTGGCCTAAGCCAAGCCGGTTGCGCTTTCGAGAAGATTCCTATGCGCAACTGGACTTTGGTGGCAACCACGTGCACAGACGTGAAAGCGAGCAAGTACGGGTTTTCTTTACGCTTGCATAGCTTTCCGTCTCGGTTTCGACCGACGCACACCCTAGCAAACTATTCCAGCCTTTTACCCTTCACAGGCATTTTCTATTGCAGCGTGCCGAATGAGAAAATTTTAGAAAGTGTATTTAATGTCGAGTGTAATAATTTTTCGTCACAAATGTTGATATCAGAACTTTTGTACGTTGAAGGTGCGATCGTCACTAGTTTTTTACCTCGTTAAGAGGTGTTTTTATTTGATATCAGATGTTTTGTATTGTTTACTTTTGCTCTCATAGGAGCTAATATATTGGTACATTTAAATTTAATTATTTATTTAAGAATTGCATTAATGGAACGGTTTAAAACAATTTTAACGATTCCTTGACCCTAAAATACAGTTTGGATATGCACATACACATAAAAAATTACTTTTTGTCATTCAGAAATTGTTAAAACACTTAAAACTTAACTTTTAATCACTAAAAATTGTTAAAGGACTAGTAAACGATGAGAAAACATGAATTCCATAAGGATCCGATACGAGTGAGAGAGTAGCCCTACTTGCTGCGACGTGTTTTCATAGAAAAAAGCAGAGGCCTTGTTAAAAAAATTCGATATTTTAAAAACTAAAAATGGCTCCAACTGTTTACAAAAACCGATTGTAACTAACAATGAAATATAAAAAAAAATGTAAGTACAAAATTTTGTAGAATCTTAATTTGCTTTTATTTTTAAGAAACTAAAAACTTTTTTTTTTTTAAGAAGAGGTTTTAGAGGAATTAATTCAAAAGGCATGAAGTCACGCGGATTCATATAACCGGAGATAAAGATTTTCAATGAGAGGGTACTTTTTCAAATTTGTCAAATTGTGGAAAACTTAAAAAATTCTAACTAAAAAAAAATTTTTTTTTCGGACAAATCCTGATACACGTGATTGCTCATTTTCCGAATAGAACATGTAAAAAAAGTTTCAGGCAAATCAAAAATGTAAAATTTTTTTTTGGGCAAATCTGTTCGGCTTGTAAATGAACGGCCCTTGGGCAGCATTAATTGTTATGAGCTGGCAAAAGTGGCTATTTTCGTTTCTTAATAACTTTTAAACGTGAATTTTTACAGTAATGTGTTATATACCAAAATTTAAGGAATCTCAAGGGCTATACAGTTTAAAGTTTTAAAGAAAATCGTTAGAGCCGTTTTTGAGAAAAAAAAAAAGCTAGAAAAAAAGTTTAAAAAAATTTTCTTTTGTTTATATCTTTTTAACTATTACATTTACACAAATTGCATATAGAAGGCGTTTATAGCATTTAAAAATACCTTTCAAACGAGATGCAGCACAAGTCTGTAGCTTTAGTAGTATTTAGTAGTAAGTTACGGCTTTCCGAATTTTAGCTATTTATAGCTGTTTTCCCGCTAAACTAGCTAGTTTTTCCAAAAGTGGTAGAACAAAAGTTTTTTATATCGATGTGATAAACGTCATATCAAATTTTCAGAACTTAAAAAACATATTTTGGACAAGTGGACAAACTGACAAACAGAATTAAATTTTCATTTTGGGAAGAAGAAGAAAATCTTATTTTGGCTATAACTTTTGAACGGAGCGTCGGATTTTATCGTATGACCCCTCATTCGACGGGTATTTTCAATAAGAACACAACTAAAACATTGCGAGGGGGCATTTATCCCCACCGGCCCCAACAGCTCCAAATTTCGAAATTTGCACTTTTTCACTTTCACCGCTCTCTCTCTTGGTATGCAATCCTTTAAGTTTTTGCAATACCTTTCGATTGGTGTATTACTCATTCCGATCGGACTATCACAGCAGATTTTCATTTCTTCGTGTATATATAGTAGTCGCCTTCGCACACTCTCCTGGTGCGCTTCGTCACTACATGGACTGCCGTCCATAGTGATTCAATATTTATGAATATTTTAGAAAATCCTGGTTGTAGCTTTAAAATCAAATTGGCACAGAATCTTATTCAAAAGCCGTGTGGCACGGAAAGTTTTTTGTTGAGTAAAGTAAATTAAAATCATCAATTAATATTATTATAGTCATTATGACTATAGTTATTGAGTTTAATTTATTTGATTTAAAAATATTAATATTTTTTCTACGAATTTTAAAAATACTACAAATTAAAGATAAATGTGAGAACAAGACTTTTGGGTTTGTTGTAAATCATAGGATTTTTGAATACTAAAAGTTTGTGATTTTTTTGTTTAAAAAATATTATAATCGGAGTGCCACAGAAATCACACAGCGGATAAGTGGCCTGATATTGATGCTATTTAGAAACCCACCCCATTTAACGCTCAGAAATTATCTATCCCCACACCACTGCCTTCCAAAAGGAACAGGATTTCAAGAACACTAAAAACCAACTTCTCACTTTCCCGCTGGGTTAATGCAAAGTGCGCCAGCAGAACATACATACATACCTATGTGGAGGCCGTGACGTCACAATGGCACAACATAATTTGGAAATATTGGAGGCTGAATTTCCAAAAAATTTAAATGCAGTTATTTCCGAGTATACCATAAGATTATGAACATCACATTTTTAATCCATTTGAACAACATTTATGTTAAAAAAAGCCGATATATCGCCATGTGACTCTGTTGAAATAGCTTCTTCCCGTAGTTCCAATGAAATAGATTCTTCCCGTAGTTCCAGATAAAAAAAGGTCTTGTTTTATATATATTTTCAGTTTTATTCATTTAAGTCGGAGCAGCAATGGTGCCGCTCCAACGATCGAAGTGTCTCCGATTTTTACAATATTCTTTAAGTCTAGTTAAGGCTAAGTCTCGTAGCTGCGCTGCTCGCAGGCGGCGGCAGAGAGACGGCTATGTGCCTATATGCTTATGTATAAAGGAATGTACTTATATATTGTTATGCGCTCTCAAGTGGAGGCGCGAGGGGGTATGCATATGCTGTCCGTTCGCTGCAATTATGCCGATGCTAGCACTTTCTGTGTGCGGGCCAAGCCATAGCGATCGGTTCATATTTCGGGACTTGAAATATGTAAACACTGCAACAAAGTGTTACAGTGCGTACCCTTTAAGTAATTTCGGTACAGTGGGTATTCAATATATGTGCATACTACACTGTATATAAAGATGCCATTTTCTAGTTTGGCGTGTGTCTGGTCATACTGACTCTCTTGTGAATTTCTCCAGCGAATGGACGCTTACAAAAAAAACTTTAGTTTCAACTTTATTCTGCGTTTGTTTGCCACAACATTTGTAACACAATCTTCATCAAGTTATGGGCCCAGATCACGCGAGTCGGGCGGATAAGATTAGTGTGTGGTTGACAGGCAGGAGTTGAAAGGCACAGGAGTGCAGGAATTTTCTAGAAAGCACGTGGAGAAAATGAGTTCGTTCTATCAAATAGAAAAGTTGGATACCGGGAATTATGATACTTGGTCCATCCAAATGCGAAGCGTGCTGGTGCATGCGGAAGTATGGAAGGTCGTAATGAAACGAGATCATATGAGGAGCCGCATAACTGAGATGCACTTAACCAAAAAGCTTTGGGTATGACTTTTTTGAGCGTGAGGCCTACGCA